>MU753522.1:142867-191790 GCA_026770625.1 Nicotiana glauca
TCTTCATTTTGTTCCTTTGATCACTCCTGTATTCCCCCTCCCCCCCCCCCCCAAACTTTTCTTTTGGCAATTGTGCTAAGGAAAGATCAAGTGCCAAGAGAGTGTCATTTTAGAATGGATAAATGATTGTATCATGGTTATTGAAAGACAAAGGGCTATGACTCAGTGGGGTTGAGGATATTTGGTGGGCTATGGGTGCTTTCAAGTATCAATATGGATTAAGGAGAGTATATAATCTCTTCTTAAGTCGAACTACACTTAGGATTTTTCCTAGACAAATATTTAGGGCAAGTTCTAACTTATTGGCGCGAGACTTGGATTTTGCAAATCAATACCTCACCAAATAAGCTATTGGATTGATAAAGAGACAAAGTCAAGGGCCCACACCAACCTTAGCTGAGATTTAAGCAACACAAATGGTCACGAAAGACTACTCAACGATTGTTTAGTCAGCACAAGAGTCTAAAGGTCACAATTGTCACCATCATTTACACATGAATTTATTTCTAACCATAATGTCAAAGGTAAATGTGTTAGGCCCAAGTGAAGCTTTGCCTTTGTTCACTAGCTACTATTTAGACAAAAATAAAAAGAAAACAGACTCAACCCCTTAAGAAGGTTGTCAGGCCATCCATTATCGGGAAAAGCCACCCGGTTCACACAAACTCCACCTTTAAAAAAAACTGTGACATTAAAAAAACCAAAGGCTTATTGATCATGAAAACTTGTAAAAGTAAAAAGATACGAATTGAAAAAGACGCTACTAAATGAAATAAGAAGCTATGCTATTAAGGAAAATTGCAAAAAGAAGTTATAAGGTAAAATATGAAAAGTAAACTAAATATGTATAATAGGGGATTGAGACAAATATACATAAGTGGGAATGAATATATACATCGAAAAGTAACTTTATACACATACCAAAATTAAATAATAACAAAAAGTAAAAAAATAAATGGTAAAGTTATATACATACCAAAAGTAAAAAATAACAATAAAGAAAAATCAGTATCATAATTACAATCCAATTTTCAAATCATCAAAATAGGACCCCCCAAATAAAAACTAGTATTGTCCTCAATGCTAAAAGTAAAAATAAGATCGGGGAGGGGGGGGGGGGGGAGGTTAGAGAGGAAAAAAAACTCCCTATGGATCCTCTGTCTGCATGGGGTCATACGAATCAATGGGGCTATCTCTCTGTGGGTTCGGTGGGAGGACTGAGTCATCCCTCTCAAGGTCCTCCAGCTCAATCTCCAAGTTATCAGTGTGGGGAATCATCCGTCTCCTCACGGGCTCTCTATCACCCTCCTACATTAGTGTCTGGGCTGCCTGAGCTGCTGGGACTTGCTCCTCCAATAGTAGCTCCAATGGGATGTCGCCAGCTGATTTAATCTTTTCCACCTCCCCTCTCAGTAGCTTCACTAACTCCTTCAAGGCCCGAGTCTTTTTCATCTTCCTCGTTTGCTTACTCAGGTCCGTAATTGCTTTTCCTTGAGCTGCCAAAGAATCCATGATGAGCTTCTGATTGTCCAAGTGCTTCTTTTGGTTTTCTAGAATCTCCTTAAGAGATTCTTCCACTGAAGCAGGCACCTGGGGCTGTGCGGGAACTGACTAGGCTGCCATTGTGCTGGATAGAACAGACAACTTTGATGTTGCTGCCTGCATCTAGTTGTTAATGCTGGAGAGAGTCTGGTTCACCGTATGTGTAGTCAAAGGATATACTGATGAAGAAGGCACTGAAGAAGTCATAAAAGTAGATGGTCCAGAGGGAGGATGTGGTATGGTACTAGTAGGCTCAAAATCAGTGGCCACCACATGTGGCTCTTCAGATTGGACAGTGTGGTGGGGAATTTTCCCTTGAACTTGGGGTTGTCTGTGCCATGCAGACTGCACCATAAGAATGGCCTTTTTGGCCTCACTTTGGTGTCGAAACCCCTTTTCTTAACCTCCTGATCCTCTAGGTACATGGTGAGAAAGTTCAGAAAAGGGTAGGAGCTCTCATTCTTGTTGACCACTCTGGTGATCACCCTGGACATGATATTCCCAACATTGATCGGGTACCTTGCAATGATAGCCCCCACTATAATTTCCCAGGAGACCGGTACGTCACTATCATGTGTAGTGGGGTCTAACCAGTTGCACACAAATGTCTCACAACCTTTCGCCTCGAAGCTCAGGGTGTTCTTGTAGATTGGAAATCCAGGTGTCAATCAAGAAGTGGTAGTCCACAGGAGATCAATCGCTGATGCCAACCATGGGCGGACTGTCTCATCCATCGCCACCTTCTCCAAATACAAAGACTCGTCCTCATCATTGAATCCAGCATAGTCGTTCAGTGTCTTTCCATCAAATTTGATCTTCAGGTTCCGCACCTTAGTCACAATTGTGCCCTTTTTGATGTGGGCGACATTGGCATAAAATTCCTTGACTAAGTGCTCATTGGCATCCAACAGCCTGTTTGTGATGTGTTTCCACGCCACTCTTTCATCAAATTGCCGCTTCACACTGGGGATGTGGGGAAGAAGATCCCGTTATATAAATGGACACCCAAGTATAAGTGACCTCTAAGGCCATCACTCTCAAAATTTGTGGTAGGCTTGCTCACTGACAAATCTCTGCTGCCACACCACTGGGTTTCTTGTTCTTGACAACCCTCCTGTTTGGGTGTCACCACCCCCCCCATCATCAGGGATCTCAATATGTACATCAATAGGGTCCTGTCTAGGTGAAGGAACTAGAGTAGCTGGAAGAGAAGCTGATCCTGAGGATTCACTGCCTTCCGCTGAGGTATCAGATGACTTAAAAAAAGCAAAAGAAAAAGGAGAAGTTGGGGCTGTAGGCTCATCTCTCAACTGGAATCTTCCTAGGAAGTCCGGCACATGAGTAAGGATAGAGTCGCCCTCTAAGGCTTCCAAGTAAGGAAGTAATCATTACCCTGGAGTGGTATGCGGCTCTGTCTGCAACTTTGATGTCCTTCCGCATTTTCCCAATTGAGTGTCGCACTGCAATGGGCAACTTGATTTTCCTTCGTCCCCTACCCCGGGAGGACTCTGCTTCCCCTTTTTGTTTATCACTTCCACTTCTAGATTTGACCATTTTATGCATACATAATCAGTGAAAGATCATTACTATTGGTGCTAAAAGAAGCAGTAAAGAAAGACAAATGAAAAATTGACAGTGTTATAAAATCTCAAATTCGTTGACAGTGGAAAAAGAAGCGCGACCTCAGTAAAAATTTCTTTTGAGATTTCAAGGGGAAAAAGGGTAAAAGGTCTCTGGACCTTCTATTTATACTAAATAACATTTGGGCCCAAAAGTTTTACCAGGCGTGGCTGCAGAATTTCACCGTGTTCCGCACTTTTACCTGGGCTAAAGAGTTGTCTGTGCAACACCATCGCTGAGAGAGGAAAAATGAGCGTGGCCTTGGAATAGGTCCACTGACCATGAAAAAGCCACCGCGGATGCAAATGAAACTTTAGAGAAGTCTCATTTTGGAATTTTCAAGTTCGCATCCGTTTCCAAATTTTGCCCCCGCGAAATGCTTTCGCTGACTGCGGATTTTTGAGCGAGATTAGCGATCTGGTTACAGACTTAGCCACATTTTCCCAGTATTGTCCTGCACTGCATTAAGAATTGTTACGCATATCTCACAACCAATTAGTCCAGAAAAAAAAATCCTACACTAACAAGATAATCAAAAAAGAAGAAAAACACTTAGGTTGCCTCCCAAGAAGTGCCTGGTTTAACATAGCAATATGATGAAAGTTACCATCAATCATGGAGATGGATCATTTCCATGACGTGGCTGTCATCAAATTTTCCCAGGTAGTGTTTGACTCTGTTCCCATTAACTCTGAAAACTTCACCACTTTTATTCTTCAAATCAAGAGCACTAAATAGAGACACAAGTACCACTTTAAAATGCCACTCCATTTTGACTTGAGCTTTCCTGAAAACAGTCATAACCGAGAGTTCAATAAGAAAACCAAGTCACCCTCCTTGAATTCCTTTCTCCATGCATATTTGTCATGTATGTACTTCATCTTGTCCTTATACAAGGATGAGCATGAATAAACATGAAACCGGAACTCACCAAGCTCATTGTGTTACTCTACCCAGAGATTTACTCCAATATCCCACTCAAGATTTAACCTCTTCAACTCCCTTATGGCCTTGTGCTCTAACTCAATCAGAAGATGTCACGCCTTCCCAAATACCAACCGGTACAGATACATACCAATTATAGTCTTATAAGCAAACCTGTAAGCCCATAAAGCATCATCCCGTTTCCTTGACCAGTCAGTTCTATTTGCATTGACATTTTTTGATAATATGCACTTTATCTCCTTGTTAGAGACCTCAAGTTGTCCACTGCCCTGAGGATGATAAGGGTTGATACCTTGTGATTGACACCATACTTTGCAAGCAAAGTGTGAAAATCCTTGTACAATGTAGGCCAATAAAAACCATATCTAAGCACCTTTGAAGCTGTCCTCACCTCACTACGATGGCCACCATACGGAGAGGAAAGTCAAGAATAAAAAATACTCATTTTCTCCTTTTCCAGAACACATCTCTGGATCATACCATCATTAAAAATTTTGAACAAATAAGTCTTATCCTAGTAGTAGTCTAAGCTATCCCATTTAAGCTTCTTCCTTTGGTTAGAAGATAGCTCATACGGAACAATGCCGGTCATAAGAAAGTTGACAACATCCACGAACCAAGAAATGCTATTCACATATACGAAGAGGAGTTGCTCATCAGGGAATGAATCATCAATTTTGAGGCCATCACGGGGCCTCTCCTCCTCCTCCAAGCAGAACAAGTGGTCCGCCACTTGGTTTTCACACCCTTTTCGATCAAAAATATCAAGGTCAAACTCTGGAAGCAATAAAACCCATCTCATCAACTGAGCCTTAAAATCCTTCTTTGTCATCAAGTAGCGAAGTGTTGCATGGTCCGTATGAACTATCACCTTGGAACCCATGAGATAAGGCCTAAACATCTCCATTGCAAACATAATTGCTAGCAACTCTTTTTCTGTCACCATGTAATTTACTTGAGAATCATTCATTGTTGTGTTTGTATAATACACTGGGTGAAATCGCTCCTACTACAACATCACTTGCATCGCATATGAGCTCAAAAGGTAAGCTCCAATTGGGTGTGCTAATATTGGGAGTTGTTGTCAATTTGTACTTGAGAAGTTTAAAAGCTTTCATGCATTCATCATTAAACACAAACTTCGCATCCTTTTCCAATAATTAGAATAAGGGATTCACCACCTTAGAAAAGTCTTTTATGAATCTTCGGTAGAATTGCGCATGCACAAGAAAGCTCCTAACTCCATTGTCGGAAGTAGGAGGAAGAAGATTGGAAATCACTTCATTCTTCGCCTTGTCCACCTCTATACCGTTCTTTGAGATCGTATGGCCGAGGAAAGTTCCGTCTTCGACCATAAAATGGCATTTTTCCCAGTTAAGCACAAGATTTATCTCTTCACACCGGGCTCCAACATTGTCAAGATTCTTTAAACACTCATCAAAAGAGTCACCAACAACACTAAAATAATCCATGAATACTTCCAAGAAATCCTCCACCATGTCCATAAAGATAGTCATCATACACCGCTGGAAGGTAGTCGGAGCTTTACGCAAGCCGAAAGGCACCCGTGAAAATGCAAGTTCCCGTATGGGCATATGAAAGTGGTTTTCTCTAGGTCCTGCAGAGCAATCAAAATCTGGTTGTAACCTGAGTACCCATCCAGAAAAAAGTAGAAGACACGTCAAGCAAGTATATCCAGCATTTTTTCAATAAAGGGCAATGGAAAATGATCTTTGCGGGTCACTTTATTCAGCTTTCGGTTTTCCATGCACAATCTCCATCCGGTGATAGTCCTGGTGGGAATCAACTCATTTTGCTCATCGGTGACCACAATAGTACCACCCTTCTTCAGCATACATTGCACCAGTGAAGTCCAAGATGTATCCTAGATGGGGTACAAAACCCCTACATCTAGCCACTAGATCACCTCTTTTTTGACAACCTCTTGCATAGCCTCGTTCAACCTCTTTTGATGTTCCACGGATGTTTTGGCATCATTTTAAAGTATAATCTTGTGCATGCAAAAGGCAGGGCTTATTCCCCGAATATTATCTAGAGTCCATCCAATTACCTTCTTCCTTTTTTGAAGCACCTCCAGTGTGGCATATACCTGAATGTTAGTAAGAAACGAAGAAAGTATAACATGTAAATTTGAACTAGGGTCTAAAGAATCCACAAAAGAGCAAGCCTCAGTACTATTCGGCTACCTCATTGATTTGCACACATGAAAGATAACTTTTTCGTCACCCACCCGGTTGGTGAGCTCCACTGCTTCCATATTAACCAATGCCTTCCCAATATTATAGGCACCTCATAGTAGATTTCACAGTCTATAATCAAAAAATCAATAGGCAAAATAAACTTGTCCACCCAGACGAGAAAATCATCAATAATACCAAGTGGACTCTTTATTATTTTATCGGTCATTTGCAATCTCATTGAAATGGCTCTCAGTTGACTTATACCCAAAGTTTTAAACATGGAGTAAGGCATCAAATTTATACTTGCTCCCAAATCACACAAGGCCTTTGCAAAATTCTTACTCCCAATGGTACATGGAATTGTTAAAGCATCGGGATCTTCAAGCTTTGGAGCCATCGAGTGCACAATTGCACTTAATTGATGAGTCATTTTGATGGTCTCACAATTCATAGATCTCTTTTTAGTCACCAAGTCTTTCATAAACTTAGCGTATCCCGGCATTTGCCCAAGAGCGTCCACCAAAGAAACATTGATCGACAAACTTTTTATCATCTCAATGAACTTCTTGAACTAATTCTTCTGCTTAGCAAGTCTTTGAGGGTAAGGTGGAGGAGGCCTTGCCAGGGGATCCTTAGAATTAGGCACTACCATTTCCAGTATATCTATCATGTGTTTCCTAGACAGGTTCACAATTATATTGGGTCTCCACCTCATTGTCATGGATATTAGTTCTCACCTCAGCATCTAAATTCTCTTCATTCACTTGCTCATCAACTATTGGAACATCATCATCTTGGACTTCAACCGCATAACTCGCAACTTCCTTTTGCTTGGAGGTACTTGCTTCGCCACCTCTAATGCTCCTTGTGGTCATTGCTATTGCATGGAAGGTGTTATTCCCACCCTTCAGGTTTACTAACGTGTTACTAGATAGAGCCCTCTTAGGGCGAGTGTTCAAAGATTACGAAATCTGGCCAAGTTGGACCTCCAAATTTTAGATAGAACTACTAAGGGATGCCAATTGGGCATCATATTCAGAATTTTTCTTCATCATTTTCTCAAACATAAACTTAATCCTTCCCATATAATTGTTTGATGAGCTAGGACCTGGGACGAAAATGGAGGCGTGTTGTTTATTTGTTGATACATTGGAGGACTTTGAAATCCTTGCCCCCGATTCCCTTGATTGCCATTATTCCAAACCCTTGGTTGTTATTTCCTCCCCAATTGCTATTGTTGCCACTCCAGTTTCCCTTGTTGCACCAATTTTGATTGTTGTTCCCCAGTCACTATTTTCTTGTTGGTTTTGATTCCCCTTATTTCCTTGGGATCTCCACTGTTGTTGTTGGTTAGGAGTATTGCCCCTTTGTCCTTAGTAGTTGTTCACATACTGAACTTCTTCACTTTGTTCATCATACCCATCTTCTTGGTTGAAATCACTACTACCCTGCTCACATTGAACCGAACTTCCTTGACTTTGTTGACCTCTTTGTCGCCTCTTGTTGACCAACATGTTTACCCCTTCCATAACATTTACTTATCTTGGCACTTGAAGTTGCTGCAATTAAGCTTTTGCCAACTGGTTCATTGTTGTTGCCAACTCCGCTATTGCTTGGCCATGGTCGTGGAGCTCTTTTGTGCAAGTGAATGTCAGTGTGGTCAGCTTGTGGCACATTAGCTTGACTTTGCCAAGCTAAGGAAATATCTGCCATCTCATCCAATATCTCACACACCTCAGCATAAGGTGTGTTCATAAAGTTTCCCCCTGCTAGCAGGTTCACTACACACTAATTGGTCATGTTAATGCCACAATAGAATGTTTGCTGGATCATTGCTTCGGTCATGTCATTGTTAGGACATTCTTTCACCAAAGTCCCCTACCTTTACTAGATCTCATAAAGCGGTTCATTAGGTTCCCATTTGAAGGCCGAGATCTCATCTCTCAAATGACGAGAAAAACTTAGCTATAAATTTGTTGGCCAACTCATCCCACTTAGTGATGGAATGGTTGGGAAGTATTTCGAGCCAGTCCAAATCTTTCTCTATAAGTAAAAAAGGCAGCAATCTCAATCTCAATGCATCCTCTGATACATTTGTCTGTTTGTTTCCTAGCAGGTATCCACTAAGCCTTTAATATGTTTAAATGCATTTTGATAGGGAGCACCTGTGAAGTACCCTTATTGCTCCAATAAAGACAACATCACATTTGTAATCTAGAAATTGCTTGCCCAGATCCAGGGAGGGACAATTTCACTCGCGTAATTTTCATTTGAAAGAACTCGAGAAACAACTCATGGAGGAGGCGAGGGGATGGTCTAGAATTTTGTCATTGGCATGGTGACCTCTTCTTTAACCTTGAGGTACTAGAGGCACCTCATCTTTACCATTATCATATACCTCCTCTCCTGGGAGAACATTTTTGAGAGGATCATTGTTTTCCATTTTGTTCCTGAATCAGTTGACTCACACAAGTTAGTAAAATAGAAGGAAAGAGAAACAAGACCCAAAACTAGTCAGATAGATAGCCAAAACCGTTTAACTCCCTAGAAATTTTGCCAGAAAGTGATTGACTCCAACCCTACACCACAATATAATGGCAAGGAGTGGTCGATGTAGCTTTTACCTGAGGGGTCATGATCGGTTTCTGTAGAGAGCTAATCTTTGTTTGCAATTGGGTTTCTATCTAATCTAGCTATGTGCGTTGTTCTTAATTGCACTTCTAAACATGTTTGGGTTTGTTACTAGCCTACTTTAATGCTAATGAATGCTGACAATAGGCTAAGTGCAATATTTTTGTAAGGGTTTTCTCAATTGGTAAAAAGACACTAGGGAGGTGACTTACCCCTAGGTGAGTATCTAACGGGGTCTAAAACTTGGGGAAAACATGTTATAATGGTGATTATAATATAACCATTGCACATAATTACTCAGTCTATACCTCTCGGTAGTTTGAGTGACTTTGCCCGAATTGGCTTTCTCAAGCCAAATTTGGTGTCCAAAAAATGCAAGCAAAACTGGCTCAAGTTGGGATTACTATATATAGGTTTAACCTTTTAATTGGGGCTATCAATCCCTTGAATGCACCACAATTCCTTATTAGCCTGAATTTCCTAGACTTAGTCTCTCTTTCTGAAGAAGAGCCTAAGTCAAAAAGGTACAAATCAGTGTTTGAAACAACCAATTCAACAATTAAAGCATGAACCAAGCTATATATCATTAACCCATAAACAATTAAGCCCTAAAATTGAATACCCGTTAAATACCCACACTAGGGTTGTGTCACAACCCTAGCTAATTGGTTTAACTACTTATAATCAAGGAAGAAATCAAAGATTGAGATGAAATATAAGCCATAAGAAGTAACTACCAGAGTAAAATATAAGATTAATAGTTAACAATGCATTAAAATTACTCTTAAAAAAAAATGGTTGTTCACGTGCTCCCCAAAACAACAGATTTCCTAAAAATCTAAAAAAGAACTATTTATACACAGCTAAATTTTCCAAACAAAATTGCCCCTACGGAGATTCTGCTGATAGCGAAAAACTGGTCGCATCAGCGCTTGCACTTCTACGATCGCGCAAAAGAAATTGCGGAGAGGTAATATTAGCTCCATTCCTTATATCCACAACCTAAATCCCCACTCATCTTGAGTGACCCCATTCCATAAGACCAGATTGTCTCCAAACCCATGAACCGTTTCATAACCTCCTCGCACGCAAATCGGTTGTCTTTCACCCCTCGCGTTTGACGTGCGGGGTGAACCAAAAGCTGCACATTAGCACCATAGACTGATTCACCGATTTTGATAATCCCTCTATGAATCCGAAGTCCTTTTCTTTCATTTATCCATAAGCTATACTACAAGCCAAAGATATCATAGAACCTTTCGAGCCTCTTTTTCATAATCTGTTGCAGAACTTGATTCTTACTCATACTTATGGACTTGAAATCTTTAGGCACCATGCCTTAATCTTTGAATCCACTAGGACCGCTATTAAGAGTCACCCACTCTTACTTTGTCCCAAATATAATCAACTCCAAGAATCTTCTAGCACATGAATACCCTCTCAACAAAGGACCCGACTGAGTCACTTTCCTTGCAACCCATATCAACACGAAGCATAAATCCTAAACCTTTCCTAACACTGAACGTAATTGTTAAGGAATTTTGTAGCACACATCTATCAAACCAATTTCTCAAATTACCACTTATATTCTTTTCCCTTAGCTAAAATAACTTGCCCTAATCGATATCCAGAAACCTCAAAAGTATTTAACCATGAAACCCAATCGTAGGCGGTGGGAAACTCCCACTTATCTTAGAGCTACTATTACGCAACTCTGGAGTCTACAAAGATTCTTCATCTCTCATTGACATAACCTTGCGCAATCAACCGCCAAATTCCTCGAAATCCTTCTGTTAGTATTTTATGAACACTATGAATCTCTAGCAACATTTACATATTCGTCTTCTTACTGGATAACCAGTAGGATTCTTTGAAGAAACTTCGCCAACCACACGACCGCTGATATGCCCACAAAAAATAACTAATCTATGGAGTTTACATGCCTACATCTCCCAGTGACGTTGAAATGCATAATTACTACAAAATCAGTAACCCATCCCGAGACCATGATCATTTACTAGCTGCACAAGTTCGTTCACTACTTATGGACGTCAATCGACAATAACTTCCAATTTGAGGTCATGTTGTATCCTTTTCCATATCAAACAACTCCTTTTTGTTTCATCCAACCTCCCGCTGTATAATAGGCATTAATTCAAATTAAGCCCATAGACCCAATCACCGTGTATTAAAATTCCCAAATCACTCCAAACTTTCCTCAAGAGGGGTGTAGTTATTCTGCTATTGAACTCATATGCTACTCTGACACTCTCCCACTTTGGGAAAACTCTCTTCTTTTAAGAAACTACTTAACCTCCACTTCTTACACTTGGACTTCTAATTGGTTACTACTGCATGATGCATTCCACCTGTCCTTCCTCCTCCCTTACTGCTCAGCTGATGCCTTAAATCAAACTCTAACTCGGTAGCACTTGAACTAATAGATCGCTACTAACTTTAAACATTTTAGAAAATCATCTTTTCTCGAGCCGTCAATATTAGGAAAACCGATTCAATCCTAAACCACGACACCCCACGATCTATGACAGTTACTTCTTCAATAATATATCACAGTATTCTGCCCCAAGGCAATTTGTAGAAGATCCTAACACCAACAAACTTAACATATTCAATCAAGGGTGACGACACCATAGCACAGATAAAATTCTACCACGCTTGAAAATACCAAGTCTCCTTATAACATCAACCCAAATCTGGACATTTATAGGACAATTACTTTTCCTCCGCCAGAAATAAGATACTGAATCTCGGAACCATTCTCTGAATAAACCTCCTTTCAAGTGATACACTACCCCGACACATAGGAAATCATCCTACCATCACATAGATATCGTGCGATAACCATTCATGAGCATCATGGAAACTTGTGCCTAGCCTGAAGGCTCTCAAAAGTATAGCTACTGAGCTGAAACAATAGAATATCTTTCCACAAGGTGATGATAATAGATCAAACAACCACGCAGGGAGAAACATCCCGCACCACATTCGCAGTAGCATTATAATTACTCACTAGCCAATTCATGACCATCGCTTCGCATCGCATAAGATTGAATCGTAATGAAATGAAGGAATAAGACTCAAAGCGAATCAAATCGCACAATGAGGAAATCAAGAAGAAAATTTCTCCTAACAGCACTTTAGCCTCTCGAAGATAAGTTTCGATGTCTCTGTACCGATTCGCGAGACTCTACTAGACTTGCTGATGACTAGTGAGCCCAAAGGGAACCTAGTGCTCTGATACCATGTTATCATAATACAAAATCCATTAAGGGTTGTAATGGCACCAGATACCATTTTCAGGTAAGCCAACACCAATTAACTAGTAATTTCTCGTTTTAGATATTTTTGAAATCACTTATTTTATACATTTCAACAATAAATAATAAATTTCACTAAATAAATAATGCTACCTTTAACAATTTTAAAATATTGAATAATTCCATAAACATCCCAGAACCCGGGGTCACAAGTGCATGAGCAATTTCTAGGAAACAATATAGTACAATAACTGTTTCGAATACAATTGGACAGTAGCAAAAATCTAATACAGTACTCTGAAAGTGACTAAGACTACGGACCGTCTCAAGAAGTGCATCCCACCTAAGTCTCCATATCCACCATGCAGTTGTGCCCGACGAGGTACTAGACGTACATCTGCCTGTACAACGAAAATGCACAGCAAGTGTAGCATGAGTATAAAAACAACGTGTACTCAGTAAGTATCCCATCTAATCTCGAAGAAGTAGAGACGAGAGCTCGACTTTGACACTTACTAGTGGTCTGATAATAATGTACCAATAGTGTAATAAATCAAAGATTTTTATAAATGTGGATGTAACTTAATATAATGAAGCAAGTAAACAATTCTTTTATTCATAGGGAAATTTCCAAATTCGTTTTCATCATTTATACATTTATTCTCAATCCAGGAAAGCAATGTCCGCATTTATAAATATCAAGGCAAGTAATACAAGCATAGGAAAATCATGCCGAAGACGTACGGCCTGATCCAACAATATTTAAAATGTGCACTGGCAGATGGTCAAATGGCGTGAACCATAGATGCATCTATTACCCCGCTCACGAATCATACATGCGACATGGTCAAATATAAATACACACCAAACAGTCAATCAGGAATGCATCAGGGAAATCATTATCCAAAATCTCCTTTTAAAAATCAAGAAAACAATGTCTAGTGTTTTTTGAAATTCATTTACACGTTCAATATTTTTTAAACCTTTCAAATTGAGAACAAGATTGCAAATATTACAAATAAAGCATGATTTTGGGTCCTACACTACCCAGACTTAAGCATAATAGTAGGTACACACAGACTCTTGTCACCTCAAGCGTACGTAGCCCCCACAAATAGAAGCACATATACAATTAATTTAGCTATTGGAACAATTCCCTCGTACAAGGTTAGAAAAGAGACTTACCTCGCTCAAAAGTTCCATATCCAGCTTCCAAGCCCTTCTGACGACTCAAACCGATGCCAATGCTCCCAAAATTAGCCAAATAATTGGCAAACCAATGAAAACATACCCTAATACTTATAACAATTCAATTTATATAAATTGTTAACTACGCATTGAAAATTTGACAAAGTCTCCCTCGGGCCAACGTGCACGGACTCCAAAATTTATTCGAAGATAAACTTTACCCATAACCTCACGAACTCAAATGTATAATTTACTCTCAATTTCATGTCCAAAATTGTGGTCAAAATCGAAGAATACCAATTTTCAAGGTTTTCCCTGAAGATCCAAATCCCCACAAATTTTCATGCTAAAATCCATACATAATCAATTTAGTGAACTCAAGACTAGTATAAACAACTTACCTCAAATTTCGTGGTGAAAATGTCACTCCCAAGTTTCTCCTAATCGGCTCCGATGGAGGAAAAATGGTGAAAATTAGCCAAACCCTTGTTTTTAAAATAAAACACTGCCCAACTCGCTTCTCGCACCTGCGGTCACTTGACTGCTTCTGCGGTCCCGCAAGTTCCTTTCTAATTCTACTTCTGCGGTCCTAGGCTCAAGTCAAAAAATTCGCTTCCGCAGTCTCCTCAGCGTAGATGCACACGCGCACCTACGGTCGTTGCCTTTCTCAAACCAAACTCCATTTTCGATCCCATGACCGCTTCTGCGGCATCGCACCTGCAGCCCAAACCTCAAAGGTTTGGTTACACTAGATATCTGCTGCCTTAATTCTTCCTCAAACTCCAAAATTGATCCGTTAACGACAACGAATCCATCCGAGTTCCCCGGAACCCCAACCAATCATACCAACCCATATCAACACGAAGCATAAATCCTAAACCTTTCCTAAAACTGAACGTAATTGTTAAGGAATTTTGTAGCACACATCTATCAAACCAATTTCTCAAATTACCACTTATATTCTTTTCCCTTAGCTAAAATAACTTGCCCTAATCGATATCCAGAAACCTCAAAAGTATTTAACCATGAAACCCAATCGTAGGCGGTGGGAAACTCCCACTTATCTTAGAGCTACTATTACGCAACTATGGAGTCTACAAAGATTCTTCATCTCTCATTGACATAACCTTGCGCAATCAACCGCCAAATTCCTCGAAATCCTTCTGTTAGTATTTTATGAACACTATGAATCTCTAGCAACATTTACATATTCGTCTTCTTACTGGATAACCAGTAGGATTCTTTGAAGAAACTTCGCCAACCACACGACCGCTGATATGCCCACAAAAAATAACTAATCTATGGAGTTTACATGCCTACATCTCCCAGTGACGTTGAAATGCATAATTACTACAAAATCAGTAACCCATCCCGAGACCATGATCATTTACTAGCTGCACAAGTTCGTTCACTACTTATGGACGTCAATCGACAATAACTTCCAATTTGAGGTCATGTTGTATCCTTTTCCATATCAAACAACTCCTTTTTGTTTCATCCAACCTCCCGCTGTATAATAGGCATTAATTCAAATTAAGCCCATAGACCCAATCACCGTGTATTAAAATTCCCAAATCACTCCAAACTTTCCTCAAGAGGGGTGTAGTTATTCTGCTATTGAACTCATATGCTACTCTGACACTCTCCCACTTTGGGAAAACTCTCTTCTTTTAAGAAACTACTTAACCTCCACTTCTTACACTTGGACTTCTAATTGGTTACTACTGCATGATGCATTCCACCTGTCCTTCCTCCTCCCTTACTGCTCAGCTGATGCCTTAAATCAAACTCTAACTCGGTAGCACTTGAACTAATAGATCGCTACTAACTTTAAACATTTTAGAAAATCATCTTTTCTCGAGCCGTCAATATTAGGAAAACCGATTCAATCCTAAACCACGACACCCCACGATCTATGACAGTTACTTCTTCAATAATATATCACAGTATTCTGCCCCAAGGCAATTTGTAGAAGATCCTAACACCAACAAACTTAACATATTCAATCAAGGGTGACGACACCATAGCACAGATAAAATTCTACCACGCTTGAAAATACCAAGTCTCCTTATAACATCAACCCAAATCTGGACATTTATAGGACAATTACTTTTCCTCCGCCAGAAATAAGATACTGAATCTCGGAACCATTCTCTGAATAAACCTCCTTTCAAGTGATACACTACCCCGACACATAGGAAATCATCCTACCATCACATAGATATCGTGCGATAACCATTCATGAGCATCATGGAAACTTGTGCCTAGCCTGAAGGCTCTCAAAAGTATAGCTACTGAGCTGAAACAATAGAATATCTTTCCACAAGGTGATGATAATAGATCAAACAACCACGCAGGGAGAAACATCCCGCACCACATTCGCAGTAGCATTATAATTACTCACTAGCCAATTCATGACCATCGCTTCGCATCGCATAAGATTGAATCGTAATGAAATGAAGGAATAAGACTCAAAGCGAATCAAATCGCACAATGAGGAAATCAAGAAGAAAATTTCTCCTAACAGCACTTTAGCCTCTCGAAGATAAGTTTCGATGTCTCTGTACCGATTCGCGAGACTCTACTAGACTTGCTGATGACTAGTGAGCCCAAAGGGAACCTAGTGCTCTGATACCATGTTATCATAATACAAAATCCATTAAGGGTTGTAATGGCACCAGATACCATTTTCAGGTAAGCCAACACCAATTAACTAGTAATTTCTCGTTTTAGATATTTTTGAAATCACTTATTTTATACATTTCAACAATAAATAATAAATTTCACTAAATAAATAATGCTACCTTTAACAATTTTAAAATATTGAATAATTCCATAAACATCCCAGAACCCGGGGTCACAAGTGCATGAGCAATTTCTAGGAAACAATATAGTACAATAACTGTTTCGAATACAATTGGACAGTAGCAAAAATCTAATACAGTACTCTGAAAGTGACTAAGACTACGGACCGTCTCAAGAAGTGCATCCCACCTAAGTCTCCATATCCACCATGCAGTTGTGCCCGACGAGGTACTAGACGTACATCTGCCTGTACAACGAAAATGCACAGCAAGTGTAGCATGAGTATAAAAACAACGTGTACTCAGTAAGTATCCCATCTAATCTCGAAGAAGTAGAGACGAGAGCTCGACTTTGACACTTACTAGTGGTCTGATAATAATGTACCAATAGTGTAATAAATCAAAGATTTTTATAAATGTGGATGTAACTTAATATAATGAAGCAAGTAAACAATTCTTTTATTCATAGGGAAATTTCCAAATTCGTTTTCATCATTTATACATTTATTCTCAATCCAGGAAAGCAATGTCCGCATTTATAAATATCAAGGCAAGTAATACAAGCATAGGAAAATCATGCCGAAGACGTACGGCCTGATCCAACAATATTTAAAATGTGCACTGGCAGATGGTCAAATGGCGTGAACCATAGATGCATCTATTACCCCGCTCACGAATCATACATGCGACATGGTCAAATATAAATACACACCAAACAGTCAATCAGGAATGCATCAGGGAAATCATTATCCAAAATCTCCTTTTAAAAATCAAGAAAACAATGTCTAGTGTTTTTTGAAATTCATTTACACGTTCAATATTTTTTAAACCTTTCAAATTGAGAACAAGATTGCAAATATTACAAATAAAGCATGATTTTGGGTCCTACACTACCCAGACTTAAGCATAATAGTAGGTACACACAGACTCTTGTCACCTCAAGCGTACGTAGCCCCCACAAATAGAAGCACATATACAATTAATTTAGCTATTGGAACAATTCCCTCGTACAAGGTTAGAAAAGAGACTTACCTCGCTCAAAAGTTCCATATCCAGCTTCCAAGCCCTTCTGACGACTCAAACCGATGCCAATGCTCCCAAAATTAGCCAAATAATTGGCAAACCAATGAAAACATACCCTAATACTTATAACAATTCAATTTATATAAATTGCTAACTACGCATTGAAAATTTGACAAAGTCTCCCTCGGGCCAACGTGCACGGACTCCAAAATTTATTCGAAGATAAACTTTACCCATAACCTCACGAACTCAAATGTATAATTTACTCTCAATTTCATGTCCAAAATTGTGGTCAAAATCGAAGAATACCAATTTTCAAGGTTTTCCCTGAAGATCCAAATCCCCACAAATTTTCATGCTAAAATCCATACATAATCAATTTAGTGAACTCAAGACTAGTATAAACAACTTACCTCAAATTTCGTGGTGAAAATGTCACTCCCAAGTTTCTCCTAATCGGCTCCGATGGAGGAAAAATGGTGAAAATTAGCCAAACCCTTGTTTTTAAAATAAAACACTGCCCAACTCGCTTCTCGCACCTGCGGTCACTTGACTGCTTCTGCGGTCCCGCAAGTTCCTTTCTAATTCTACTTCTGCGGTCCTAGGCTCAAGTCAAAAAATTCGCTTCCGCAGTCTCCTCAGCGTAGATGCACACGCGCACCTACGGTCGTTGCCTTTCTCAAACCAAACTCCATTTTCGATCCCATGACCGCTTCTGCGGCATCGCACCTGCAGCCCAAACCTCAAAGGTTTGGTTACACTAGATATCTGCTGCCTTAATTCTTCCTCAAACTCCAAAATTGATCCGTTAACGACAACGAATCCATCCGAGTTCCCCGGAACCCCAACCAATCATACCAACCCATATCAACACGAAGCATAAATCCTAAACCTTTCCTAAAACTGAACGTAATTGTTAAGGAATTTTGTAGCACACATCTATCAAACCAATTTCTCAAATTACCACTTATATTCTTTTCCCTTAGCTAAAATAACTTGCCCTAATCGATATCCAGAAACCTCAAAAGTATTTAACCATGAAACCCAATCGTAGGCGGTGGGAAACTCCCACTTATCTTAGAGCTACTATTACGCAACTATGGAGTCTACAAAGATTCTTCATCTCTCATTGACATAACCTTGCGCAATCAACCGCCAAATTCCTCGAAATCCTTCTGTTAGTATTTTATGAACACTATGAATCTCTAGCAACATTTACATATTCGTCTTCTTACTGGATAACCAGTAGGATTCTTTGAAGAAACTTCGCCAACCACACGACCGCTGATATGCCCACAAAAAATAACTAATCTATGGAGTTTACATGCCTACATCTCCCAGTGACGTTGAGATGCATAATTACTACAAAATCAGTAACCCATCCCGAGACCATGATCATTTACTAGCTGCACAAGTTCGTTCACTACTTATGGACGTCAATCGACAATAACTTCCAATTTGAGGTCATGTTGTATCCTTTTCCATATCAAACAACTCCTTTTTGTTTCATCCAACCTCCCGCTGTATAATAGGCATTAATTCAAATTAAGCCCATAGACCCAATCACCGTGTATTAAAATTCCCAAATCACTCCAAACTTTCCTCAAGAGGGGTGTAGTTATTCTGCTATTGAACTCATATGCTACTCTGACACTCTCCCACTTTGGGAAAACTCTCTTCTTTTAAGAAACTACTTAACCTCCACTTCTTACACTTGGACTTCTAATTGGTTACTACTGCATGATGCATTCCACCTGTCCTTCCTCCTCCCTTACTGCTCAGCTGATGCCTTAAATCAAACTCTAACTCGGTAGCACTTGAACTAATAGATCGCTACTAACTTTAAACATTTTAGAAAATCATCTTTTCTCGAGCCGTCAATATTAGGAAAACCGATTCAATCCTAAACCACGACACCCCACGATCTATGACAGTTACTTCTTCAATAATATATCACAGTATTCTGCCCCAAGGCAATTTGTAGAAGATCCTAACACCAACAAACTTAACATATTCAATCAAGGGTGACGACACCATAGCACAGATAAAATTCTACCACGCTTGAAAATACCAAGTCTCCTTATAACATCAACCCAAATCTGGACATTTATAGGACAATTACTTTTCCTCCGCCAGAAATAAGATACTGAATCTCGGAACCATTCTCTGAATAAACCTCCTTTCAAGTGATACACTACCCCGACACATAGGAAATCATCCTACCATCACATAGATATCGTGCGATAACCATTCATGAGCATCATGGAAACTTGTGCCTAGCCTGAAGGCTCTCAAAAGTATAGCTACTGAGCTGAAACAATAGAATATCTTTCCACAAGGTGATGATAATAGATCAAACAACCACGCAGGGAGAAACATCCCGCACCACATTCGCAGTAGCATTATAATTACTCACTAGCCAATTCATGACCATCGCTTCGCATCGCATAAGATTGAATCGTAATGAAATGAAGGAATAAGACTCAAAGCGAATCAAATCGCACAATGAGGAAATCAAGAAGAAAATTTCTCCTAACAGCACTTTAGCCTCTCGAAGATAAGTTTCGATGTCTCTGTACCGATTCGCGAGACTCTACTAGACTTGCTGATGACTAGTGAGCCCAAAGGGAACCTAGTGCTCTGATACCATGTTATCATAATACAAAATCCATTAAGGGTTGTAATGGCACCAGATACCATTTTCAGGTAAGCCAACACCAATTAACTAGTAATTTCTCGTTTTAGATATTTTTGAAATCACTTATTTTATACATTTCAACAATAAATAATAAATTTCACTAAATAAATAATGCTACCTTTAACAATTTTAAAATATTGAATAATTCCATAAACATCCCAGAACCCGGGGTCACAAGTGCATGAGCAATTTCTAGGAAACAATATAGTACAATAACTGTTTCGAATACAATTGGACAGTAGCAAAAATCTAATACAGTACTCTGAAAGTGACTAAGACTACGGACCGTCTCAAGAAGTGCATCCCACCTAAGTCTCCATATCCACCATGCAGTTGTGCCCGACGAGGTACTAGACGTACATCTGCCTGTACAACGAAAATGCACAGCAAGTGTAGCATGAGTATAAAAACAACGTGTACTCAGTAAGTATCCCATCTAATCTCGAAGAAGTAGAGACGAGAGCTCGACTTTGACACTTACTAGTGGTCTGATAATAATGTACCAATAGTGTAATAAATCAAAGATTTTTATAAATGTGGATGTAACTTAATATAATGAAGCAAGTAAACAATTCTTTTATTCATAGGGAAATTTCCAAATTCGTTTTCATCATTTATACATTTATTCTCAATCCAGGAAAGCAATGTCCGCATTTATAAATATCAAGGCAAGTAATACAAGCATAGGAAAATCATGCCGAAGACGTACGGCCTGATCCAACAATATTTAAAATGTGCACTGGCAGATGGTCAAATGGCGTGAACCATAGATGCATCTATTACCCCGCTCACGAATCATACATGCGACATGGTCAAATATAAATACACACCAAACAGTCAATCAGGAATGCATCAGGGAAATCATTATCCAAAATCTCCTTTTAAAAATCAAGAAAACAATGTCTAGTGTTTTTTGAAATTCATTTACACGTTCAATATTTTTTAAACCTTTCAAATTGAGAACAAGATTGCAAATATTACAAATAAAGCATGATTTTGGGTCCTACACTACCCAGACTTAAGCATAATAGTAGGTACACACAGACTCTTGTCACCTCAAGCGTACGTAGCCCCCACAAATAGAAGCACATATACAATTAATTTAGCTATTGGAACAATTCCCTCGTACAAGGTTAGAAAAGAGACTTACCTCGCTCAAAAGTTCCATATCCAGCTTCCAAGCCCTTCTGACGACTCAAACCGATGCCAATGCTCCCAAAATTAGCCAAATAATTGGCAAACCAATGAAAACATACCCTAATACTTATAACAATTCAATTTATATAAATTGTTAACTACGCATTGAAAATTTGACAAAGTCTCCCTCGGGCCAACGTGCACGGACTCCAAAATTTATTCGAAGATAAACTTTACCCATAACCTCACGAACTCAAATGTATAATTTACTCTCAATTTCATGTCCAAAATTGTGGTCAAAATCGAAGAATACCAATTTTCAAGGTTTTCCCTGAAGATCCAAATCCCCACAAATTTTCATGCTAAAATCCATACATAATCAATTTAGTGAACTCAAGACTAGTATAAACAACTTACCTCAAATTTCGTGGTGAAAATGTCACTCCCAAGTTTCTCCTAATCGGCTCCGATGGAGGAAAAATGGTGAAAATTAGCCAAACCCTTGTTTTTAAAATAAAACACTGCCCAACTCGCTTCTCGCACCTGCGGTCACTTGACTGCTTCTGCGGTCCCGCAAGTTCCTTTCTAATTCTACTTCTGCGGTCCTAGGCTCAAGTCAAAAAATTCGCTTCCGCAGTCTCCTCAGCGTAGATGCACACGCGCACCTACGGTCGTTGCCTTTCTCAAACCAAACTCCATTTTCGATCCCATGACCGCTTCTGCGACATCGCACCTGCAGCCCAAACCTCAAAGGTTTGGTTACACTAGATATCTGCTGCCTTAATTCTTCCTCAAATTCCAAAATTGATCCGTTAACGACAACGAATCCATCCGAGTTCCCCGGAACCCCAACCAATCCCAAATCATAGTACGGACCTGTTCGAGGCCTCAAATCACATTAAACAATGCTGAAATTGTGAATCACACCCCAATTCGAGCATTATAAACTTTAGAACTTCAAACTTCTACATTTGATGCCGAAGCATATTAAATCACGTCCGAGTGACCCCAAATTTTGACATTAAGAACCTATTATAAATTCATATTTGACATTATGGACCTACTCCAACTTCTGAAATCGAAATCCAACCTCGATATCATAAAGTTTACTTCCGGTCAAACTTCTCAATAACCTAAAAATTTCTGACTTTTGCCAAATGACTCCAAAATGACCTACGAAACTCCAAAATCAAATTCACCATACGGAGATATTCTAAAACTCGAAATACCAAACGAACATCCATAGAACTAAAATGCACTTCAACCTAAACTTATAGAATTATTCAAAAATGCTAACTTCCACAATAGGCGTAGAAACGTTCCCGGGTGACCCAAAACCCGATTCGGACATACGCCCTAGTCCAAAGTCATCATAACCTGATGGAACATTCAACACCCAATTCTGAGGTCGTTTACTCAACAATTCAATTCATGTTAGTTCCTTCATATTAAAACTTCCAAAATGCATTCTCTTTCCAAATCAACACCGAAATTTCCGGAATTCAATTTCGACCACGTGTACAAGTCATAATACATGATAGAAAGCTACTCACGGCCTCAAACTTCTGAACGACGTGCTAAAGATCAAAACAACCAATCAGGTCATTACAATACTTATCCCGAAACATATAAAGTAAGCAGGGCCCGAAAGGGGCGGGGGATTAAGGGCTGAGTACACCATAGTGGTACTCAATAAGTGTCATAGATCCACTTCACTACCCAGCAAGCTCCAAATTGAAATCAAGATGCAAGACATCCAATGAATTAGGAGCTCGCTCCCCACCTAACGATACGTCTATGGCTAACTTAAGTTCTTGAGGCAATCTTTATAAAGGATAATGCACAAATATTTGAAATAAAATGATAAGAAATTCTATCAATTCATGATCCTTGTCATTTTGAATAAAAGGCAAGTGAAATATAACCCACAATATAAACTTTTAAAATATTTACACCAATCCAAGATTTTGGATAAAATCACGCAAAATCATTTCATTTGCTTTAAGTAATTGAAATCAATTTCGGCTCTTTACTCCTAAACATACGGAAATCATCCTTACCTTTTTGGGAGTACTATACCATCACTGACATAAGGTCAACTAGGTAATGTAACTAGCAACAAGTATCATATACCCTACTTGTTCAGGTCGTCTAATCGTATTATCATACGAATCGACTCAACCATGCTAATAATAGCACAAAATAGTACTCTATCGAGGGAGAGCACTCTGCCTAGTCTATACAACAAAGTGCCCATCTACGCCTACACTGGCACGTGTAGTTTCATGATAATGAACACAATATATCTGTAGTCAATCTCGGCGAACACATGTAACTCCCAAAATATTTAATACTTCAAAAATAGATTCATCGCATAGTAGCTTCAAAGGATCTAATTTTATCAACTCGTAACATTTATAGAAAAATCTAAATCATTCGAACAAAAATTAAATAAATAACCTTTTACATACTAAATCCTTTAGCAATAATCTTTGAAAGATACCACAAATGTTATTTTTTTCGTCAATTTCCAAAAGAAATACTTTCCATGAAAAATCATCTTTAGCACTCAAATATATATACTCTTTTTAATACGTAAGTTTTGATAAAAATTTATAACATTTACCTTGAGTGTCATTTTGCCAACATGATTTAAAATACAATTTTATAAAAGGAAATGACACTACATATGCGACATAATATTCTAGTAAAAGGAGACATACACACTTATTTGTCCCCACAATCACGAAAGCACATTTGCAACAACTTAAGTATTAACTAGAAACATACTTTTATAGAAAATATCTCAAGAAGAGTATGTTTTAATCAACTTACCTCTCTTTCTCTTTATTAACATTCATAAGATTTCATTCCTCCTTCATCATCCTAACGTTGATAAAAGTGTTCAACATCACCAACATGTCGATATCTAAAATTAGTTATCCTAATTATATCAAAATATGACCAAAGATATTGATCAACGTCCATATATGTCTCATAAGTTGTCTATGATAGTTTATATGAGTCTACCAAACTATAGAGAGACCAGGTCCTCTATGAGTTTCCACTAAGAACGCTAATAAAATAGTAAGTAAGTAAGATAGGGAGTTTTACGTGAAAAAATCCCTGCTCAAGGGGATAAAAAATCACGACCTACACTGGTAGGATTTCAACTTCACTATGAGAAACTTTTAGATTACAACCTATGCAATATAGGAATTAAAATCTTAATCCCTCACTAACTTTTAATGCACCTACTACAAGCCACTTTGTAGTACACCTATTATAAAGACTTCAACTCATGACTAACTCTAGTCACAACACAAACACTAAGGGTTTATGGTTTATTAAGGGGGTTCCTAAGCAACGCTTCCAGCTAAGCAAATTAGGAATTACAATGAAGAACAATTACAAAGTTACAACTCAACTAAGGACAACAATATACTAGATTTAGGAACTGGTCAGTAGTAGTGTTTAACTTTATTCTTGACGCACTTGAGAATTGAATGCTCGAATATTAGATGGTTTCAATGCTTGAAGTGAATTTTCATTTGTTCAAGTGATGTTTTGTTATAACGATCTTGTTCATAAAACTTGGATGACATCACTTGAATGATGTAATCAATTGGTTGATCAAAGGAAAAGTGACTGTAGAACTGTGCTATACTGTTTCTGTGTACAGTGCGACACCCTTGAATTTGTACTACTGTCAGGGAAAACACAAGGGTATCATGTCCCTGTGTTGATTCTCTATATCATAAAGTTGTAGTAGTTCATATTAGCTGGAGTCCGTTGATTAGCAATGCGTACTAAGTGTGTCAGGTTCCTTATCTGGTTCTTTGACCGTAAGTTTGTTATAAAGTCAAGACATTGGAAAACCACCAACTTTCCCCTTTTTAATAATGACAAACTTAGAAATCGATAACCCATATTTAGAGCATAATTAACCAGATGAAGCAACAGGAACTTTACAAGTTCCCCCTGAGTTTATGCTTCCCCCTTAATCAAATCCTTGTTTCAATCATACTTCCCCCTTTTGGCATCATAAAAAATACTCAAGAAAGAAACCAATATAAAAAAGTCTACCCAAGCTAACTCATGCCACATATGTGCACACAATATAATAGGAAAGAGAAACATAAGCATTAAACAACAAAAGAGGATAGTTTTTATAAAACATATGACTTTGCTATACATCAAGAGAAAAGATTGGACTATTTTCAGCAGGAGCAGTACAAGTGCATCCCATCCACATCACAAAAAAAAAATGAAACAAAACAACTTCTATAGTCATTAAAAAAACATAAAATCCACAAACTGGCCACTGAAAGCGGCTACCTAGGGACACTAGGAGGAGAGGGTTTGGAAGCTACAACGAGGGTTTGGAGAATAAGATCTATTTGGGAATTCACTGACATTTGCTCGGTGAGCAGTTTCTCCTTTAGGTTCTCCATTAGTGCCCTGAGATCAGCATTTTCTTTCATCAAACGAGCTATCTTCTTATTTGACCCTGGGGCCCCTTGAGCTTGCTGACCTTCCAGGATAGCGTTCCTTACCTTTAACCTTCGAATCTCCTTAGTTGCGTTGTTTTAAGCATTTATGCTGAAAGATTATCAATGTACTTCCTACCCCTCTATTCTTTCGATACACTCACATTACTCTAAAGTTGTTTAGGAGAAGGTCTGCTTCTTGGTCCCTAGTTTGCAATGTCCCAGTGGCACTTTGAAGAACTTAAAAATGAGCGTAAGAATTAACCCATATGGAAGACTATGATATCCATCCTTGAAAGTCTCCACTTTCTGCATATGCTCAAACATGATGGCAGGCAAGTTCACTCCATCCAGTGCCTCCATCAGATACAAGTCGGATCTGGAAGTCATAGACTTCCTCTCAGCATAGAGTAGAAGAACCTTGTTTAGTAGCTCGAGTAAAAACTGATAAACACTGAGCAAGGCTTTCTTGTGTACCCGTTCCCCTTTCTGGTTTGCATCATCCTTCACAATAGCATTTCTGAAGTTGGACCCACACACATCCTTCACAAAATACATACCAGTAGTACGAACTTTAAGAATATCCCAAAGAAGATAAATATCAAACACAATATCCACCCCATTAAATGAATCACAAATATGTTCAGTGTCAATTGGTAAGAGGTCGACATAGAAGCTTTGGACCTCATCCTCATACACCTGAGGCACATCAATTTGGAATAAATGACCCTACCATTGAAACTCAACCATATCAATTACTTGTCTCATGCCAGCCATGTCAGAAATTGATGGGTAAAACGTGCGACCCCATAAGACCTTTTGGTGCCTCAATCGTTCTGTAGCAGACCTAGTCTCACTTCTCACTCTCTTTGCAGAATCAGGGTCCTTCACAGGTTCCAACTTTCTTTTTCCAGACTTTATACTTGATTTTTCTTTTCCACTAGACTTGTCCAACACATCCTCATCAGAAAAAGATTGTTCACTCATAATATGTTTCAACTTTCCACCTTTCACAACACCTTTCAACTTCGAACTAGGGGTATTAAAATCCTCCACTGAAGCAAATTGCTTTTTCTTCTGAGATCTTTTAATAAAGGAACTGGGTTCCTCTGTTTTTTCCTCGTTGACTTCCACCACACGAATGTCCTTGTCACATACCACTTCTCCATTTTGACCAATCTCTTCTTTTTCTTCTTACTGCTCCTTTTGCTCTTTTGTAGGGCAGACTCATAAGCCGCTTTTACTTGAAACCTAGTAGTAAGTCACTTAGTAGAAGAATTAGGAGTGATTACTTCCCTTCTCTTGACAATGAAAGCATCTAGAGCAATGTTATCTTGATCTTCCTCATCAATAGACCTCATCTCAGTGTGAGCACGTGATTTTTGCCTCTTGTGAATTACTCCTATAGAATTCTTAGATGTAGGATTTTCCTTTTACTTATTTGATTTTAGGATTTAATTGCATAATTTTGGTGTGTGTTTGCATTTTTTGTGTGAATGTTTAATTTAGCTAATTCATAAAAAATACAAAAAAAAAATATTGCATTTTCACTTAGGATTTAATTTTATAAATTTAGATTAATTAGTAATTAGAGTTTTACAAAAAATAGGAAAAATAAAAAAAAATGATTTTTTTGCATTAATTAATTCTCAGTTTTAAATTTTTTAATTTTCCTTTAATTTGTTTTAATTAATTGTATTAATCATCATTTAGGGTTAACTAGTTTAATTAGGTCCTAAGATTTAATTCAGATTTAATTTTTTTAAAGAAAAAAGAAAAGAAGAAAAGAAGAAATAAAAGAAAAAAGGATTTAAAGAAAATAAATTGAAAAAATATATATATACATAAAAGGATTGGGTCTTGTTCTTGTTAAGACCCAAATTTTGGGTCAATTTAATGATATTCAATTGCCCAGCCCAAGCCAAAAACCCCAAAACCCATCCAAACCACCCCTGGATCCAGGCCAAATCCATACCCTAATACCCGGTCCAGTCACCCTTAACCCAAACGATGCCATATCATTGGCGTTAGATCAGGACCGTCGAGGTTTCTTGATCGGACAGTCTTGAAACTTGGATCATTTGATATATCTGTCCAAATAGATCCCCTACCCCCTCGTCTCTCATCTCTCACACCACACCCCTTCAAAGACCAACCCTAGCCGCCTTATTTTTCCTCCTCCGCCGCCCGCTGGAAAATGCCCCACACGGCGGCAGGTCTCCGATGGCCCCCATTTTTACACCATAGACTCCTCTCCTTCTCCTTTTTCTAAATCTTCAAACCCCTTCCCTCGAATCCTTGCCAAACCCCTCAAATCTTGAATCAAAGAGAGGAGGCCAAAACCTTAAACTCCACCAATCCCCACTAGATTAACACCACGAAATCCTCATAACCTCTACATCCCAAATTAGCAAACACTTTCCCTTGAATCACCCCAGAAATCTTCGAATTTTAAATCAAATGTTTGAACCCTAAAATCCCATACCCCAAATCGGTTGCATTTAATGAAAGTTTAAGGCCGAAATTGGCTCTATTCGTGTGTTTTCGTTTGAAAACACACGATTAAGGCCTATTTCGTTCAAAATCAGAGCTCTTGTGAAGACTTTTAAGTCTTTTTTCACTTGGTATTAGGTAATTTTTAGTCCACTTATTTTCTGTCATTTTGTGTTTCTTATTTTGTTTATTTCAAGTTCTAGTCTCTGCCTCCTTTCACTTCTTCTGTCCCGTTTGCTTTCATTTTTTTAGTGTGTTTGAGTGTTTTAAAATCGAGTTTGTTCAGACATGTCGTTTTAGTTTCTTTGTATTATTTCATTTGCCTGGTTTTTCCAAGAGAAGAAATCTAATTTTTCCTTTTAGGAAATTTTGTTTAGCCCAATAATTTCATACGGGCTATGAAATTTGAATCCCAGGGAAGAGATTCAATCGGGTTTTACAAGGCCAGGATTGTGAATTAAACATTTGGGTCAATTTGACCCTTGACCCAAGTTGGTTTGGTTTTCAGGAGTAAAAATAGGGCACTAAGGGGGCATTTTAGGTAAAGTGCTAATGGAGTATCTTTGAATAACTGTTAGGAAGCTTCCCAGAAGCTGCGATTCTGTTGATATTGACTTGATGTGATGCTCTAACTTGATTAACAAGTCAAAAAATTAGGGACTAAATAGCAAAAAAAATAGCTGAAAAAGGACTAAATTGCAAATAATAAAACTCTTGAGGCTTCCCTAGTAGCTTGCCTATAAGGCGTTGCTACTTGTATCTCAAGTAAAAAAAAAGAGCTATAAATCCAGAAAAACTTCAGACGACTCAAAAATATCCTAAAGAATTACTGTTTCGTTAAGCCTTAACTTGAACTTTGGGGTCTCTTTGAATTTATGAAGCAATTTTCTGATTCACATAGATTTAACATGGTTTGAGGTTAATTTCTGGAAAGTTTTAGGACAAGCTGTGTTAAAATTACCGTTCTAATGGATTTATAATCAATTTTGTGGGTTCAACTTCCTTAACCTGGGGTTGTGTTCGAGCTGGTGTTACTGTTTATCTGCTGATACTATTCTGCTATGCTGATCCCTATATTTTCTCTTATTTTGCTTTCCAGGTACACATTTTTTGAAATTAAATCCATGTAGGAAGTTTTGACTTGCAGAATGAAATGAAATAGCTTCAATATGTCTTGGCTCTTTAGTTACGTGCTATTGTTTTTGTATCCCATGATTTTGTATTTGTTTAGTATAGTGACTTTTTATTATGATGACTGTAACTAATAGGTTGTTAACCTGAAGTTAGATGTAACAGTTACTACTTGATTAGTTGAGAGATTTAGAGTTTGTTATAGTAGTTTAATTGGACTGGGAAGGATATTCGGCTAGATTGTGTTAATCAAACAGTTATTCATTTTTTTATTGTGTTTTTTGGTATGAGTTCCGCTGCATCTGCTCTTTTTTTTTTGGGTGCAAATTATGGGTTAATCTCAAGTTAATTTTGATGAGTTAAGCATGTAGGCTATTGAGCAAAAATGTTAGGGAGGTGATAATTGGTAGTTGCAGTTTGTGAAATTTAGTTAAGTGGTATTTTACTTGGTCATTTCATGTGGTTAGTGTCTGTTCATAATGTTAAGGCTCAATAGAGCTATCTTTGGGATTATGGATTTATAATGGCCAATAAGTCCCAAGTGTTTTTTGCTCGAACTGTTTGAGCTAGCATTAGGCGGTTATTCAGCAAGTTGAGGAAATGAGTTTTTCTTTTTGAATGATAAAATAGTAAAGTGAATATTTATTTAGTGCTTCAACAGTCATGACCCATAGTTTTGTCCATTTGCTTGATGATTGAAAATGGGAAATGCTAAAGGTTAATCTCCTGTTTGATCTATGGATTCGAACTTGCGTCTAATTTCTTGTTGATGCTACCATGTTTCAATTTGGGCTTTATTGTGCCCGAATGAAAAAGAGCTGGTTTGGGGATATGAATAAGGCATTAAGCCTTGATCATGAATCTCCACTTTTCTATCCCTATGTGTAGAAACGGGGCCTGATTTGAGCCCAAAGCTTTGAAAATCATGGATCACTGTTTCTTTTGTTTAATGGTTTTAAAAATTAAAATGTAGGAATTGGGCCTTTCAAGTTAAGTGGAATACTCGAACTAAGGGCTTCTTCAATAATGGAGATTGTTCTTGTTTGAGTTTGGGCTTGATCTCGGGGCCCAAATTTTCTTGAATACTTTGATGTTAGTTAATGCGCAATGTAAATTAATTAAGTTTTTTTTAGAATAGAGACGAACCTTAATAGATAATAATAGTTCATCTTTAGGACATCCTTTTAAAAATGGAATCGAGGTGCGCCGCGCCAAATAAAATCACAAATTACGCGGCCCTCCTTAATTATCTCTTTTAAAATCCTTAGAATTCAGGACTGCCATTTAGAAAGTTTTCCATGGTCTCCCACAAAGTTAACAACTTGTTAGTTGCTTTAGGCGTGTTATTTAATAATTTTACCTTTTTAAACTCGGTTGTGCATTTCATGTGACCCAAATCCAAATCCTAAAACATTGAATAAAATATGTTTCAGATTGCGGGTGCATTTCATGTGATTCAGTCCCAAGACAAGTTTTAAATGATGTTCAATCTTCCTTAAAAATTAATTAAAAATGTTAAATAGTTTAAAATTGCACTATAGGTTGAAACATGTATTAAAATAAGGTAATATGCCAATTGTAATGGTTTAAGCGACCGTGCTAGAACCACAAAATCTGGGGGTGCCTAACACCTTCCCCCAGGTTAACAGAATTCCTTAGTCAGAATTTTTGGTTCGCAAACTTCACATGGAAAGTCAAAATTTTTCTCGATTTGAGATTCAAAATAAACCTGTGACTTGGGACATCAAATAAAATATCCCAAGTGGAGACTCTGATAAATAAATAATCTCATTCCGAATAATGCCACTTAGAGTGGAAAAACTCCCTTATATACTATCCTTCCGGGGGTGGTGTAAAATAGGAGGTGTGACACTCAGGAACCAACATTTCCAAGGGATCAACAGTAAAGTGTGGAGAGGGTGCAAGAGTAGAACTGACCTGGGAGGAAGATCCTTAACTGTTTCCTCTAGAGAGGGGTGAGCTCCTTCACGAGAAGTCCCAGTAGTTTCTACTGGTGTAGAGTTTTCAAAGAGGACCATAGCGCCTTCTTCCACTAACCCATGTATCTTATTTGTTTGAGACTTAGGCACATCAGAGATTACCTCATGCACTATTTCATATGCAGATACGACTAGTATGTTTGCAACAATATCTTTCTCTAGGGACTTCATGGTTACCACAAACTCAGGAACAAAAACTGTTGGAGATTGATCGACACTTATCTCTGAGACCTCTACAATCTGCAAAACTTTACCCTGTTCTCCACCCTTACTTTGATCGGTGAGAATCTTAGTCAATAGAGATGAACAATAATCAAATTTTAGGTCTTCTGATTTCTCATCATTTGGGGTGAGAGGGAGGACTGAGAGAGTCGCATGAGAACTGGAAAGTTGATGGGAATCTGGTTTGGGGGTGTTTTCAGTGGTTGAGACGGGAATGGGAAAAGAGGGTTCATCAAGGACGGAAAAATCAAGGGTTTTCTCTAGGGTGATCTAAACTGAAGAAGGAATCATCGAGTTATTTTCAGCCATTGAAAGGATACAGTTGAGAATTTTTGGAGATAAACTGAAGAGGGGAGTACGATCGTTCAAGAAGAAGAGAGGGTTTTAACGAGAGAAGAAAATTATGAGAGAGAGAGACACACAGAAACTGGTTCTGAAATGGCGGTAGCGTGTGGGAAGTTGCAACATTATAGAGGGAGATGGAAAGGATTTGAAATGAAAAGACGTGACAACAGGGTCTAAAAAGGTGGACGACATGGCACTTGATTATTGCAGCTTTTTAAGATATATATGAAAAAAATACACAGGACTACTAACCTATGGTACAAGAATTAGGTTCTTGACCTGTATTTGAAATTTCAATTCTCTTTTACTGCTCAGGCAGTACATCTACAACTTAAATCATCATGCATGTCTACCTGCAATGGTATTTAAGTGAGTTGGACTAGGCCGGAAAACACTTTAGCTAATGTTACCTGAAGGTGACTTCCATAGCCAACTAATGGGAATCAGGTTCTCAGTTAGGCTTCAATAGCCCCAGTTCCAACCTATTTCTTTCAAAATGTTCTCTACTCAACGCTTTGGTGAAGATATCTGCAATTTGGTCTTCTTTACTATAGAACTTCACACAAATAAGGTCCTCCTCCATACTATCGCTTAGAAAATGATGTCTCACATCAATATTCTTGGTTCTTTTGTGTTGAACAGGGTTCTTGGCCATGTTAACTGCACTAGTGTTATCACATACAAGAGGTACACAGTCAGTGTACACACCAAAATCTTCTAATTGCTGTTTGATCAATAGGAGCAAAGCACAACAAGAAGCTGCAGCTATATATTTTGCTTCAGCTGTTGAAAGAGCTACTAAGATTTGCTTCCTTATGCCCCATGAGATTTGACGTGATCCAAGAAAGTAAGCCATTCCAGAAGTACTTTTCCTATCCACAAGATAATCAGCATAGTCAGCATCAATATACCCAATAAGATTAAAGTTGTCACTTGAGGGGTAGTACAGGACCATGTCCTGTATTCCCTTAAGATATCTCAAAATTCTTTTGGCAGCCTTCAAATGAGATTCCTTGGGATTTGACTGAAACCTTACACATAGCCCCACACTAAAGACAATATCAAGTTTGCTGGTAGTAAGGTAGAGAGGAGACCCAATAATGCCTCTATACATGGTTTGATTTATAGGAGATCCAGACTCATCCCTGTCCAGTCAAGTAGCAGTGGCAATGGGAGTGTCTGTCACTTTTGATGCTTCCATATCAAACCTCTTAATGAGCTCCTTGGTGTATTTTTATTGGAAGATGAATGTACCCTTTGTGGACTTCTTTACTTTAAGACCCAAGAAGAAATTCAACTCACCCATCATACTTATTTCAAACACACTTCCCATGAGTTTTGCAAATTCTTCACATAGTGAATCAGTTGTTGCCCCAAAAATGATATCATCAACATATACATGAACGATAAGTAGGTTCCTCCATCATTTCTTTAGGAACAAGGTGTTGTCAATTTTTCCTCTTGTAAAACTATTTTCTAATTGGAACTTTGACAGCCTTTCATACCAATCTCGATAAGCCTACTTCAACCCATACAATGCCTTGTCTAGTTTAAACACGTATTTACGGTGTTCATGACATTCAAACCCTAAAGTTGCTTCACATAGACTTCTTCTTTAAGAAATCCATTTAGAAATGCACTTTTGACATCCATTTGGAACAGAGTGAATTCTATATGTGATGCAAAAGAGATTGGGATTCTAATATCTTCCATGCGAGCAGCCGGAGCAAATGTCTCATCATAATCAATTCCTTCCTCCTAATTGTAACCTTGAACCGCTAGCCTATCCTTGTTCCTTGGAGTGTTTCCATGTTCATCAACCTTATTCCTGAATACCCAGAAGGGTCCTATGATGGTTTGATTGGAGGGTCTAGGTATCGGGTACCATACATTGTTCCTTTCAAACTGATGCAGCTCATCGTGCATGACTGTAATCTAGTCTGCATCCTTTAAGGCTTCCTTGATGTTTTTAGGTTCTCTTTGGGAAAGGAAGTTTGCGAAGGGAGTGAATTTCTGGCTTTTGATATGGTTTACACTCCAGAATCTAAAAAAGGGTAATTATGTTGTCAAGGGAATGAGAGCTTTTGTGTTTCTAGTTAGGCATTTGAGGCTTATTTGTAGAGGAGCTGGGTAGATCTAACTAGTTACCTTGCATTCTACTCTCAGCTACCTGTGGATTACCTTGCACTGCATCAACCACTCTTTCTTCAGCTCCAGTAGTTGTAAGTACGGTACCTAGTTCCCTTGAGGAAGAATCTACATTGTCTCTACTTGGCTCTTTCACTTGATTCATCATGTCTGACTTTTCATTTTTCATGTCAATGACTTTACCTGGAACCAGTAGAGCCTCCCCATCTTGATCAACCTTGCTTATTTTCTCACAGGAGGGATAGTACTCGTCAAGGATTACGTGAACACTTTCCTCAACACAATGAGTCCACTTGTTATATATCTTGTAAGCATTGCTTTGAGAAGTGTATCCCAAAAAGATTCCTTCATCACTCTTGGCTCAAATTTTCCAAGATGATCTTTTCCATTATCCAGAACATACCATTTGCACACAAATGTTTTTAGGTGAGTCAACTTGGGCATCCTTCCAATCAGCAACTCATAGGGGGGTTTTGTTAAGGAGAGGTCTGATCGTGCACCTGTTTACCAAGTAGCAGGCATTGTTGATAGCTTGAGCCCACAAGTTCTTTGTAATTCCACTGTCTATCAACATCGTCCTTGCCAGTTTCTCAAGAGTTCTATTTTTCCTTTCCACAACTCTATTTTGCTGGGGAGTTCTTGGGGCTAAGAAGTTGTAAGTAATGCCATTCTCGTTATAGAATTCATCAAACTTGGCATTGTCAAACTCTCTTCCATGATCTCATCTAATGCATGCTACTCTTAATTCCACCTTAAATTGGATTTTCTTCACAAAGGCTACGAATACTTCAAAGGTTTCATATTTTGTTCTAAGAAACAGATTCCAAGTGAATCTGGAGTAGTCATCCACTATCACAAAGATTTATCTTTTCCTCCCCTGTTTTGCACTCTCAAAGGGCCACATAGATGCATATGAAGGGGATCAAGTGGTTTTGAGGTGCTAACAAATTTCTTTGAATTGAATGAGGACTTCACATGCTTCCCTCTAGCACATGTATCGCAGACTTTGTGTTCTTTGAACTTTGACAAGGGCAGACCCCGAACCAGGTCCTTCTAAACCATTTTATTCATAAGAGAGAAGTTTGCGTGCCCTAGTCTTCTTTGCCACAGTTGAACATTATTATCAATAACTTTCAAGCAACTCAGATAACCACTTTCTAGAGACTCAAAATCAGCAATATAGATGTTTATGTATCTTTTGGCCAGAAGTACCACTTCACCAGTTACTAGATCTACATATTTTGGACAAGAACTCCACATTGTTTCCTTTATTACAAATCTAAGAAACACTCAGGACACTATGCTTAAGACCATTGACATAGTACACATTCTCAATTGAGTGAGTGAGTGATTTCTCGACTTTTCCAACTCCGAGAATGTACCTCTTTTTTCGCATTTCGAAAGGATAGACTCCCTCTTTACAGGGCTTTTAGTGAAAGAAAGTGCATGGTGTTCCTAGTCATGTGCTTTGAACATCCACTATTCATGAACCATTGTTGAGTACTTCCTTTCATTGTTTTCTACTCAAGGAAATCAAGATTTAATTTTTGGAACCCAAATAAGTTTAGGTCCCTTGTAGTAGGCAAGAGGATGAATAATAACTCTATCGGTCCATCCAGGTAACATGCGTTTTTTATGGGTTTCACCTAGTCTCTTTTTAGTAGTTACCTTTTTAGCAAACACTTTGTTTTTTCTGGATAGACTGGACCCTAGCTTGATAATTTTCCTTGAAATGCCTATTGATCCCACAGAAGGTACACAACCAATTATCCGGTACAATAACATACTGTCTATGGTGGTTGTAAGGAGTTCTCTCCATTTGAAACCCTCTTCCATGCCCATTTCTATCAATATTAACATAAATGGCTGCTGCACCCTTTTTTCCTACAGGTTTCGATGTTCATGGGTAAATAAATCTTTCCTTTTGGGATTTGGGTATTCCAAGATTTGCCACCTAACGAATTATGGTGCGTTAGGGCACCTTGAGCAATTAGCTCATGGGCTTGTTTGCATTACCAAAGATTTAGGGTAAGGGCTCAAAATAACCTTGAGGGAAAGGTGTTAGGCACCCCTCTCGGTCCACAACGGTAGGTCCCGGCTGAACTTATACTTATGTGAATTAGTCATTTTAAATATTTTTAACACATACTTGTAAATAAAGGCATGTTTTGGCATTCTAATCACATGAATGATTCAAATAATGAAACAAGGGAAAATGTTTGAACAAGTTCCACATATACAAATAAAAGTAAATTCATTTAAACAATAAGAGTTGGTAAAGAGAGGTCTTAGGTTGGTTACCATACAAGATCATACCTACACAATGCCCGATAATCACTCCTCAATGAGGGGATACACGTGACATTAGATCTTATCCATCATATCCTTACTACCCAATTCCCTCCCATTGGTTATCGCCTAAAGTGTTCTAACAACCTTGAAAGATATCCTATGTGTGCTCTACCCGTTTTTTTCTCGTAGCCCTAAAGGTATTTAGGACCTCTAATTTTAGGTAGTTCTAGAACGTCCTAAGGTATTTAGATGAGAAAAATCTAGGCATCAATCAAAATAATTAGGACTGCATTTAAAAAGGGAACAATTAAAGGCTTACATTTACCTCCACAAACATAACAAGCAAGTGCACGTCTCAAAAAACAGTTTCAAGAATTAAGAGGAAACCCTAGAACATGATATATAGGAGAGCAAAGATTATACAGTAGTGAATTAAGGCCAAAGTGTCGAAGAACTGAATCCTACTTGCCTACTGTTTCATTAAAAAAACATGTTTAGTATTAGCAGTCTCAAATAACAAAACGTATAGTTACAGAGTTTTAGTCACCCTACTTGCCTAGCCGTATAATAGTGATGTCCTAAGAGCATGTTATCTATATTGATTATGAATGCAGTAAAATAAAGAACAATTTTCAACACACAATTTGAGATCCTATAGGTATGCTGTCTAGTTTAAGGCAGTTTTTGAAAACTTATTAAAGAAGCGAACATATTAATTAATTAAATCGATTTAGCAAACGTGAATTAAATTGATTTTGTGTACTAAACTGTTTTACGTTTTATACGCATGACTTCTTATTAAGCATAAGGTAAAACAAACAGCATTTATTTAACCAATGTGAAACCCATATAGGCATGGTATCTATAGAGCTGATTTTAACCCTATAAGCATGATCTCTATTATTAAAGCCAGTTTAGATCCTATAGGCATGATTTCTAATTCTGTGGGAGTAAAGCAAACATAACAAACACATTTGAATCAGCATGGACCCTACAAGCATGGTATCTATCCAATTTTACCCAAAATATATAACTACCCTCCTTTTTCACTAATCACCCCACTGTTTGTTTACAAATTTTTTACAAATTGATGAATTGAATAAAAAAATTACATAAATGGAACAAAAATTAATCCAGAGGGAGCCTGAAGTGGGTCCAAATGATTTCCAAGCCTCCAATAGCCTCAAATGCCCAAAGTTCCATAGACAATTTCATGTCTAGGTGTGTTAGAGCTGCATAAGGACCTCGAGGATCCCGGGCAGTGCTCACACATAGAACTTCCTCAAATAATAACTGATTATTGTGCAGTGTAGAAGTGCCAGCCCTGACATGCCAGAGTTCAGAGAGATCTCAAGGATCTCAAGGCAGTACACATATCAGAGGGGCAGTACCTAGTATTCTATGAGTAAGTGGAAGTACACAATAGTTTGAAAGAGTTTAATAGAAAGGTTTTAGGACTAAAAAGAATTTCTGAAAACCATTAGTGATAAAACAGTTTGAGGGAAAGTGTAAAGAAGCAATTTTGAAATTAGAACATAAGAAAAATAACAAATAAGCTTTAGGAAGTAACTTTGGAGAGCAGCTTTCACACAAAGGGATATGGGATTTGGAACTTAGAGAGTACATCTTAATGAAGCACACAGACAGTAGGATACATAGAGTTTTGAGGGGGTTCTATAGAACTAGTAGGTAGGATACAGGTCATGCAACAAAGATTGCAACCGAAGCATGTTGAAGCCATTCTAAAGAGAGTAATTAACTTAATAGGGGTGAGGCAGAACATGCAAAGACATGTGAAGTCATGCTATTTACACAGAGGTAGAGTTTAGGCATGCTGTATAAATAGAATTCAGTCAAGCGAGCCAGTTACATATGTAGATATGTTAAACAAAATAACAAACCAACAAGTAGAGTGGAAACATGCCGACCATAGATATGAATAGGTAGTATTAGCATGATGGGTAAGTAGTAAACATGAGCAAGAATAAACTCAGGCCATATGAACTAACGTAGAATGTAAACACATAGGTTTTGATTCATAAAAATTAATCAGAAGCATACCTAGTCAAAGAAAGAAAACACGAGATGTGAGTAAGGTATTGTGCAATTTCCAGCCTTAGCTTGCAGTCGGCTAGAATAGAAGGGATCACAAGTAGCAAAGAAAGAAGAAATAGAGCATTTTTTAGAGTGTAAAAGTAGTAGTTTTTGAACTATTGTTCATTGTTAGAGGTGAGAATATGAGGGAGTTTATATAGTAATCAAAAGCTTACCAAAATAAGGTAAGAGATCAATTATCTAGTAATTAGGGAAATTCATAGAATCAGTCACATATAAAATCAGTAAATCTTTTCTTAAATTAAGGGAAAATCAATCAAAAGGTAGCCACATGAGAGATTTTTAAGGAAGAAAATCAAGTACGACTTAAGTACAGAGTAGGTAAATAGGGGTGAATAAACATGAGTTTCAATCAAGGAAACACTAAGTAAAAATTAGCAAAATAACAAATAAGGCTAGGAAAAACTAATTAAGGTAAGGAGTTCAATCAAACAGGGTAGAGAGGTAAGAATATTTTTTTTTACAGAAAAGAGTTCAAATCAAACCAGGAAATAAGAACTTCAGAATAGTCCAGAGTTTAATCAAAGAGAAAATCTTGTAAAGAGTCAACAAGTTTTGTAGACAAAATAAGCTAAGAAATGAATTGTCAGGATTCAACACATAACTTTAATGAAACAAATTGGTAAATCAAGAAAGTAATAGTAATTTAAGGAGAAAGGTATTGGTCTTAACATGAATAGTCAGAATGAACACAAACTTACAAAATCAGTAAGAAAAATTTAACTAAGAAACTTAGTAGATGCATATTAGGATAAGAAAACCACGAGACATTTAAATTGCTAAAGAGGAATTACAAGAACTAAGGCAAGAATGTAAAAAATTAGGGCTTTTAGTATAAACGAGTTAAGGTTGTAGAAATCTTACAAAATTAGTCAAAACACATAAGAAACAGAAGGTCAAACACTAAAAAATTATCAAACATTTTGGAAAAGAAATTTTTGGAAACCCTAGTTTAGAAAAAAATGAAAAATCATTCAAAAATCACACGATTCTTGTAAAAAAAAAGATTCTTCTAAAACTCATAAGAAATGGGTCCAAACCATTTCAAATCTATACATATCTGAAAACTTCAGAAGAAAGAAATTAGGGTTTCGAGAAGAGCAATCACAGAGATGAAGAATAAAACCTAGAAACCCATAGATATAGGAACACCTCCCTCGGAATCAAACCAGGATAGCTTGAAATAGGCGAGAAATGACCATAGATGCAAACAAACTAACCCTGGTCCCTTGAGGATCCTGAAGATGGTGATGCATGTACAAGAAAGGCTACTACAGGCCTGGGGGTGGTGAGAGACAACCATATATAGCCATAGATGAGTGACAGCAAGGTCCGATTAGCGTTAGGTTTGAGATAATTTGAGAGAGGAGAGGTATTTCAGGGTAGCAAACGATTGTGAAATGACAGGGTTTGGGGGAGGTGGGTCGTTTGGGACTAAAAAATGAAGGGGCCAATTGTGGTTGTTGATCTCTATGATCAACGACCGAGATTAAAAGGGTTTGAGGCCTCGGGTATTAGGGTTTTGGGCTGGGTAAGTTTAAATTAAAATTGGGTTGGTATTGGGTTGAATTAGGACCAAAATTGAAATAAAAATAGGCCAGATTTTTAAAAGTCACTTTTAGTAACTACATAATTTATAAAATAAATAATAAATGAGTTCCAAAAATATTTTCGTGTACTAAAAATTATTTAAAATATTTATTTAACATTTTTAAAATATAAAAGTCTATTTTATGCATAAATAATGTAATTATACATTAGTATGGGCTATTATTCCAAAGATGTGTAATTTAGCCTAAAAATCTAAATGCAATTATAAAATATATAAACACTATGTTGGCATAAATAATGAATTTAAATGGCTAAATAACCACAAATTAATATGAAGGATAATTATTGGATATTATATAAAGAAAAAATAAATTGATTCAGGGATTTTAAAATTATAGAAAAAATTATAAAAATACTTATGCATCCTTATAACTACATATGTGCTATTTTGAAAGTATATATATGTTTATTAAAAATATATGAGAAGAATTTGGGTATCAATAATGGCAATAGTAGCATCCGAGAACTACGTCCACTTAAGCGACTTTTCAATACACAAGCTAGTTCTCACCGCTTTCAACTCTTTTTCAAGCTTAATGTGTGCCTCACTAGCTACCTCTTTTCCTTTTTTTAGAATTTCCAGGCCTACACTCAGTTCCTGGTTCCTCTATAATTTCCCTCAGGTCGGTAATCACGATTAAGAGGTCATCTCTCTCCTCCTCAATTGTAGTCACTCTCTCCCTTAAAGCATCCTTATCTTTACTTAAATTCTCAATGGTTTCTTTTAAGTCAATGGCTACAACCACTAAATCATCACTTTCATGTTCTACACTAGCAATTTTTTCAGTTAAAACCATTTTTTCTTTCTCCAAATTGTTTATGCTTTCCTTCAAATCAACTACGCACTACCAAATCATCTCTAGTTTGTTCAGCTTCTCGTAGTTCTAAGGTAAAGGCATAATTATCCTCTACGCACTTATGATATGCATCAATTAATAGACTAGCTAATGACACGAGTTTCTTAGGGGAGTAGGATTTCATATTTCTATGAACATCCCTGAAGTTTACCTCATTATTGTCATCATCTTCATCATCGTCTGATTGAGCCATAAAAGCAAATATTGAATCATATTAATTTCCTTCACTTTCAACTACCATCATCGAACTATCACCTGCATCTGTTTCTTCTTTAGACTCACTGGAGGAATCTCCCCATGCTGTAAGAGCTTGCTTCACAACATTATCAGTAGATCTCTTCTTTTTGAAGTGTTTGTTTGGAATTGGGTTCCTCTTTGCTGCTTTATCAGGGTATTATTTGGAGTATTCTTGTTTTATGAGAAGACAATATTTGATTAAGTGCCCTGGCTTTCTACATTTATGGCAGAGGTCATAGTTCTTTGGCCTGCTGGAGTTGCCCCTTTTAGTATTCCTCTATTTTTTCTGGCCATCTTCTGAAACCTTTTGGTTAAGTAAGTCGTGTCACTGTCCTCACTTGAGTCATTTCTTTCAGCTTTGTGTACCATGATCTTTTCCTTCTTTGGTTCCCTTCTTTCACTATCTATTTTCCTCTTCATCTCGTAGGTTTTCAGATTTCTAACTAGTTCATCTATGGTCAACTCCTGTAAGTCCTTTGCTTCAGTGATAGCATTCACTTTACTCTCCCATGAACTAGACAGGATACTAATAATTTTCCTCACGAGCTTGTTCCTGGGAATGACTTCACCAAGTGAGTGTGACTCATTTATGATGGAAGTAAATCTTGTGCATATATCTTGAACAGATTCATCTAAAAAGCTCATACTCTATGGTAAGCATATTAATATTGGATTTCTTTACATGAGTGGTTCCCTCATTTGCTGTTTTCAAAGCGTCCCATATCTCATTGGAGGTTTGACAAGCTGAGACCATATTGTATTCATTAGTTCCTATGCCACACACCTAAATTTCCTTGGCACAAAAATTTATCTCCACAACTTTCCTATCTGTATCGATGTATTCTTTATGGTCTTTGGCATCGTCAATGGAAGATCTACGAACTCTCTTTATTGGGATATAAGATCCATCAAATATGACTTCCCAAAACTCAGAGTCTTCTACCATGATAAAATCATGCATTCGCGTCTTCCACCACCCATAGTATTACCCATTGAACCTGGGTGGTCTACACGTAGACTGACCTTCTTCAATATTTGGTGGAGCAGCCATAAGGATCCTTCTTATGTGTTAGCATGCTCTAATACCAATTGATAGTTTAAATGAGTACACCAAACTATATAGAGAGCAGGTCCTCTATGAGTTTCCACTGATAACGCTAATGACATAATAAGTAAGTAAGACAGGGAGTTTTATGTGGAAAAATGCCTGCTCAAGGGGATAAAAAACCACGACCTACACTAGTAGGATTTTAACTTCACTATTAGCAACTTTTAGATTACAACCTATACCTCACTAACTTCTAATACACCTATTACAAGCCACTTTGTAATACATCTATTACAAAGACTTCAACTCATGACTAACTCTAGTCACGACACAAACACTAAGGGTGTATGGTTTTACATGGCCTAAGCAATGCTTCTAGCTAAGAAATTTAGGAATTACAATGAATAACAATTACAAAGTTACAACTCAACTAAAAACAACAACATACCAGATTTAGGAATTGGTCCATAGTTGTGTTAAACTTTATTCTTGATGCACTTGAGAATTGAATGGTCGAATATCAGATGGTTTCAATTCTTGAAGTGAATTCTCAAGTGTTCAAGTGATATTTTGTGATAATGTTCTTGTTAATAATACTTGGATGACATCACTTAAATGATGTAATCACTTGGTTGGTCAAAGGACAAGTGCCTGCAGAACTGTGCAACACTGTTTCTCTGTACAGTGCTGGTAGTCACTTTCCAGCTGTACACAGTTGACTTCGTACGGCTGTCAGGGAAACACAAGGGTATTAGGTCCGTGTGTTGATTCTTTATCTCCTAAATTTTTAGTAGTTCACATTAGCTGGAGTCCGTTGATTAGCAATGTGTACCAAGTGTGTCAGGTTCGTTATCTAGTTTTTTGACAGCAAGTTTGTTAGATCATCAAAACATAAGCTATGACATTGGAAACTCATCAGACTACAAGCTTCCGACAACTCAAATCGCTAAATTTATTTACAAGTTAGAACATTCAACTTCATTCTTATATTTTAATACGCATTCGAAGTCATAAATGCTACTACATCAATTGTCCATTGCTACCAAGTTACTATTCATCCTCATCCATAATCAGCGCTTGCAAAATATATAATTCGGGTGATTACATAGTAGATCACTTCCATCTTTTGCTAAAAAATAATTCAATGGGTTCATGTTACTCATAAATTTCATCACCAAGATTACCATTCGTCTTCTTTCTTATTTTATCAAAAGTACTATTCATGCCATGAACTAGATTTTTATAATCCAATCTTTTTTTTTTAATTAACTCATATTGTATTAATCAAAGTATGTTGTAACTGCTAACTAGCTACAATCTAGAATCTACAAAAATCATCCTAGTTTACAATTGCTTTACTATCTAACCAATAGGTAAACTACTACTAACCTGCTAATCACAAGACCAATTACACAGACCATTGCATGAATATCAAGCAACTCTATCTGGAATCTATAATGTCTGTTGCCATTTTGGTTGCCCTCTACCTCGTGTGTGTATATGTATGACTATTTCTTTGCATATTCTTTGCTCCTTAAAGATACCCTGCTGGAACCATATCTTGTTCCTTTCCCTCCATATACTATATACAAGCATTGCAAAAGCATAATTAATGATTAAAGATTTTCTTATATTTTCCTAGCCATACTGCTTGCCCAATTGATCTCTTCTTGCCATCCCTTTATGCTTCTTTTCATGTTTAGCCATAGTAATAACTTTTTCAATACTTTGCTGGCGATTGAGCATTCAAAAAAATATGGTATAATGTTTCAATAACATCTTTGCAGAAGACACAATCCCGTGACCTTGTATTCTAATTTTACTCAGTCTTTCTACAGTAGATAATCTTTCATGTGCAGCCAACCATATTATAAATTTGTATCTGGGATAGATGTTTGTCTGCATGATTATGCTCTTCCACTATATTTAATGTACTGGGGCATCATCATAAAGTAGGCCTTCTTAATGGAAAATTTTCCTTGTACGAGTAGTGGCTTCAGTCGATCACACAGGGTCCCTTGCATAGGTCGTCGATTCAATTCTTCCCTTGTCTCAATTATTTTCCCGATTACCCAAGATGCATTCTTAGGTATATGCATGTGTTGTAAATTCTGCTTCTTAATATAGTAATTGTGAACCCATTTTGTCCACAAGCAGTCCTTTTTCATTGTAACTTCCCATAGTTGTGACATCACAGTAGCCTTGTTCTAAAAACTTAAGTTAATGACATTCAATCCCCAGTAGATGTAGGCCTGCATATCTGTTCCTAAGCAATTAGAGCTTTTCTAGTGATAGTTGCTTCTCCAATCCAAAAACAGATTCTGTAAACTGCATCTATCATCTTTATGACTTTTTAGGGGGTAGAAATATCTGCGCCCAGTATGTTTGAATGCCAAGTACTACAGACTTTATCAGTTGAAGCCTTCCAGAATAGGATAGTAACCTTCCCGACCAACATCTTATTCTATCAGTTAGCTTCTCTATTAGCGGTAAGCACTGCTACACAGTTAGTTTCTTAGAGGATAATGGAACTCCTAAATATCTGAAGGGTAACTTACCCTCCTCAAATCCCAACATGTTTAAGATTGCATGTTTTTTATCTTCATTCACTCCTGCCAGATAGATAGAGCTTTTGTCTTTGTTTGCTTGTAAACCAGTAACTATAGAGAATTCTTGAAACACCCCCCGAAGAAGCTGGATGGATTCAGTGCCTTTCCTACAGAAAAAGAGAAAATCATATATAAAGCAGATGTGAATTATACACAGTTTCCTGCATAGGATCGAAGTTAAATCCCCATTTTCTGCTAGCACCATAATTTCCCTATTCAAATACTCCATTGCAATTACAAATAGGTATATGGACATAGGGTCCACTTTTATGATACCTCTTTGTCCTTGAAAAGGTTTGGTGAGGCTTCCATTTAGCACTAGAGAGTATGAGACAACTGTAACACATTCTATAATCTATTCAATAAATCTGAATGGGAAGTCGAGATCACTACACATTCTCCTCAAGAACCTCCAGTCTGTAGTATCATAAACTTTCCTACGATCCATTTTCATGAAACATCTAGAAAAACGCCTTACATGTTATATCCTTTGAACAATTCATGACTAAATAAGATGTTGTCAATGATACTCCTTTCTTCTACAAAAATTGATTGTGACTGGCTTACTATGCTCCCAGTTACCCACTTAATTCTCAGTTGTAGTATATTTGATATAATTTTGTATAATGTGTTATAGCATGCAATAGGTCTATAGTCCTTAACCACTATAGGAGAACTTACCTATGGTTGTACAATTCACCTTTTTCTGTATTCTACTTGTCTCAAAGAAGTTCTGTACTGCATCATAGATATCCTTCTTCACTGGCTCCCAGTTTCTTGTAAAGAATTCAATCCGGAATCCATCTATCCCTGGAGCTTTGTCTTTTGTCATATATTTTATGGAAATATATATTTCTTTATATGTCACTGTCTGTACTATTTCTAATTGTTGTTCCTTCATCAAGACTGGCCCATTTTAATGATCTCTAAGATTGACATTTAATCTCAACACTGCAGCTACCTATTAGTCCTTTAAAAACAATAGTGAATTCCGATTCCACTTGCACTGGATCTGTGAGTTTAATGCTTGTTTCTGCGTAAATGGAAGAGATTGTGTACTTGCTCTATCTAATCTTCCACTAAGCATGAACGTACTTTGAGTTACTATCACCATATAGAATTCAATTTGCGCCGGATGTTTGCTTAACTACTTATTCTTCAATATTGCTCCATTTATCTAAATCAGCTAGTATCTCTTTCTCCTAGTCAAGTAGGCTCTGACAGAATGGTTGAACATTTATTTTGGCTTGCACAGTCTCCAGTTGCTACCTAGCTTGATTTAGCCTTTGTTGACAAGAAGCCATATATTGATTGAGATACTTCAGTTCATGCTTCAGCTCCTGTAGCTTCCTCCTGACATTTGCCATGATATTAGTATCCTTATTTTGTTCCTATACTACCTGTAGTCGTGCATGAAACGCAGGGTGTTCCATGATATCAACAAAGAACTTAAATGGCTTTTGGTAAATTCTTCTCTTCTCTCCACATCTCAGTATCACAGGGGAATGGTCAGATACTCCAAGGCTTAAGAAATATGCCTCTATATGACCATATTATTACACCCATTGAAAATTGCCCAGTGCCCGATCAATTTTGCTGTAAACTCTGCTTTACACATGCTGTTTATTGCACCAAGTAAAATGCCTGCCTATTGAATTTATAGGAGTCAACTTTAGGTTATTTAGTAATTCCCGAAATCCTTGTACTTCATTAGCTGTAAATGGCTACCCAATTCTATCATCATTGGTAAGTCCATTATTGAAATCACCACTTAAGAGCTATGCATTACTGATTTGATATCCAACCTGCTGTAGTTCATTCCATAAGTCCTCCCTTCATTGCAGTGTGTTTTTATCATACACCACAGTAAATTTAATGGTAAACTGAGTTGAGCTCTCCTCTATTAAATAATGTATATATTGATCCTTTATAGTTTGTATTTGCACATTTATATTGTCCTTCCATAGAAGCCAAATTCTGCAATTTACTGCTGTGTTATAGTTGCAGCAGTATTTCCAACCCCTAGCTACTTTGTGTAAGATTTTCTTTGCTTTTCCCTCTTTAAATCTTGTTTCCACACATCCCATAAAATCTATATTTTTTCTTTCCAGAACAAGCTTAAGCTCCTTCTGTTTTGAAAGCTTATTCAGCCCTGTAATATTCCATGTACATACAATCATGGGGGATCTGCCACCTTTTGTACACATAGAGGATCTCCCTCTACAGTGATAGGTTCCTCAATTCTCAGTACAATAAATCAGTTTTCCCTCAGCTTCATCATAGGTTCATTATGAGTAGTCTCTTGTACGACTTTATTCTTACCCTTAACGTGTGTTCTAGTCTCTTTTTCATTATGTTGCCCCTTCTGGTTTTATGTTGTACTTTGGGAGGCATTGTGTTGTGCCTCTACCACTGCATTTTTGGGTTGAACTTCCTCTTTTTCTATCCCCTTGTTCTTTCCATGTACTTTAACTAGTCATACTGGATTCTTGTTCATATTTCTCCTTCTTTTCCTCTTAATTACTTCCTTGTAGGGGTCCTCCTTTGTTCCTGGATCAATTCTTCTATAGTTCTCTGCATCATGACCAAATTTTATGTAGTCTACACAAAATTTTGGCCTTCAGTAATATGTCACTTGTTACTAAAATACTCCAAAAAGGTGTGTTAATCTCAATACATGTAGGCAAAGGTTGAGAGACGTCAGCTTCAATCAAAATTCCAGCATAAGAGATCCTTTCCATTTTAGCAGTTATTCTATCTTTATATAGTGGTTTCCCTACTCTACTAGCCAATTTTCCTAGTGCCTCAGGCGACCAATAACCCTATAGTAATTGTGGGAATTTTTCCCACAATGGAATAGAACTAAGGCAATCTAGATCAAAGCAAAAGTCAATTTCCTAGTTCCTCAAAATCAGCGGTTTATTGTGGTATGTATTTGGCCCAGCCTCCAAGATCAAGTCCCTATCCTCTATTGTTTGGAACTTGAAGATATAGTAACCCTCACAATGGCACAAAATTTTAGGTTTAGAAACAAACTTCCATACCGTATTCACATAGTTGTCCATTGATCGAACATATGGTGTGTCTCCAAGTACATATCCTATAAATGCAGAATTCCACACCTCCTTCTGCGTTTTGATGTCACCTTCCACAATCTTTACCATCAATTTTCCATCCCTCATTGATGGAGGGATATAGGTAAGTGGTCTTCCTATTTGTGAAGCACGGTTATTTTCCAATCCTTCATCTTGTTCAGTATGATCCTTCATCGCCTCACTTGTGGACTGCTTATCAGTTCCAATTTCAGAGAATTGGAGTCCTTAGTTCACGAAATTCCTTCTTTACTTATTCTTTACCTCCCCTTGCCAGGGGGATTTTGATTAGAATCTATCAGTTCTGCTTCAATTTCACTCTCCTTCTCAATTGATTGAAACTTTGAAGGTAGGAAGCTTACTAACGTTAGTGAAGTTTTCCTCCTTAGTATTCCAGTCGCTGGCATAATCATTGTCTCCATCGTAGTCGCTAGACAGTTATGGCAGTTATTAGTCATTTTCCAGTTACCAGCATATGTTAGCATACTTGCTTAACATGCGCTGAGAGCACTTTCAAAATGACCTTATTCTATTTGTTTTATAATCCAATCTTTTAACCATTAAAACTTACCATATTGGGGAAAATCAATATTACAATTATAATTAATTATATAGTTGACATGTCAAGACACGTGGATTATTAGAAGAGTGACAACTGGAAAAAAGTATTTAAAGAGATGCAAATCTTAATAGGTACGAGCAAAGCGTTTAGAGGAAAAGAAGGAATGGTCACTCGGGTCTCTACAAAATTTGAAGAGACACCAATAGAATGAATCAAGACAGCAAAATATTACAGATTATTTAAATCTTCTAATTAATGAGCATAAATGATAGGAAGCATTACATAATCGTCACGAAACACTTATGATTGCCAATTATAACATTTATTTAATGCCATTAAATGCTCATAATGACTCTATTATGCGAAGGAAGAAAAAGGGAGAGAAATAATATTTTTAGAAGGACACTAATTATTATTTGAATATACTCACTTATATTGCTTTATATTGTCTACTCGGCTACTTCTCAGTCTAAATTTTTGTATGCAGTAAAATCGAGTGCCTGATTTCCCCATCATTAGGTCACCTTACCGGCATGATTCTTGAGGCTCAAAGTAGAGGTCGAGACCCACCCTCGGGAGCCATCGGATATCAGCCTCGGGGGGG
>MU753522.1:192427-249631 GCA_026770625.1 Nicotiana glauca
GGGGGGGGGGGGGGGGGGGGAGGTAGAGGGGATGGCGTGGTAACGACTATAATACGAGAGAGAGGAGTTCCCAAGGCATGCATTTGAAATTGATAGATCCTGGCGCTGTCTGGTTGTGCCATCCCACTTTCTTTATAATTAATGTATCGTGTACTATGTGGGGATCTCCTCCCCTATATAAAGGGGATCCTCATCACTTTATAAGGGGATGTCGTTGCTCCAACTATTCTACATAAGATCAATAACATCTCTCTCTCTCTCTCTCTCTCTCTCTCTCTCTTTTCTCTCTACTTACTCGTTCGTGGCTACCGCCTTCATTTATTGTTTTCAAACTTGTTCCTCATTTATCGCTTATTATTGGCCATAAAGAGAATCCATTAATTATCTTCTAAATGTTATCCCTTTCTCGTTTACCACCGATAGCTCGAGCCAAAGCCTAGGCATCGACGTCGAGGCGACAGCAAGCTCCACTAGTTCAATCATAACCTTATTTTAGTTCGTATTTCGGCTTTTAACTTCATATATCTAGCATCAACTGCTCTAAAACCTAGCATAAAAATAGATCACGTATTTTTCGAATCCCATCAACAAATTTAATTGTCGTTACCATTTTAATGATAAACAGTTTGGCGCCAACCATGGGGCTAAAAATAATAATGATTATTTTCTTGCTGGTTTCATTACACAACACAAGTTGTCTTTCACACTTTTTCTCGTCCATGAACTTCAATTTTAAGTCGGAATGTCTGGTCCATTGAACAGGGTGGAAAATAATAACCTCAAAGACGGCAAAGGGGAGACTCTTCGTTATGATATCCACATGATTACTATAGGAACCAACATCCCCCAAGGGCCCATGTTCAAACAGACAAGAACATCCATCGCAGAAAAAGGCCCGACCCGAAATCGCGTGCCCGAAGATACCCTTGCTTTTAGCGAGGAGGATATCGAGGCCGTGATAGAACCACACAACTACGCATTGGTAATCTCATTTTGAACAATACCAGGGTAAAGCGCGTGCTTGTGGTTTTAGGTAGCTAGACCAGCATAATTAGGTCAGAGGTAGTAGGACAACTAGGACTACTCGATCGAGCCGCCCCCATCCCATGAGTCCTCGACGGCTTCAACATGACTGGTGAAGTAATGAAATAAGAAATAAGTATCCCGACTGACACGTCCAACATAGTTTAGAGAACAGAGTTTCAAGTCATCGATGGTGACATGAGGTACAATGCTTTACTCTTTTGGCCCTGGATACACTACATGAGGGCAGTACCGTCAACCTTACACCAGGTAATAAAGTTTGCCATAAAGGATGGCATTACGACCATACATGGAGAATAATGGGTAGCGAAAGAAATGTTCGTAGTCCACCATGAGGCATCGATCTCCACATGCCCAATCTTAGACGAGGTTAGGAACACACAAACCCCCAGGGACGATGAAAAAGATTTCATTTCCACTTGAACATTCCTCGCACCTAAAGAATCGGACATTAATAAATCGACAGTTGAAGAGCTGGAGACGACAATTTTAATCGAACACCTCCCGGATCGCAAGGTATACCTAGGAACGGGGTTAACCCCCGAGCTCAAGAAATGGGTTCATTCAATTTCTCAGTAACAATATCGACTGTTTCGCTTGGTCCCACGTAGATATGACAGGAATTCCTCCAGAAATAACCTCCCATAGGCTGAGTGTGGATCCCAAATTCAAACCCGTGAAACAGAAGAGAAGACCACAGTCCGAGGTGAAACATTCTTTCATCAAAGAAGAGGTAACAAAACTTCTTAAAATCAAATCCATTAGGGCGGTAAAGTACCCCGAATGTCTAGCCAACGTAGTGGTTGTACCTTAAAATGGGAACAAGCTAAGAATGTGTGTAGATTATAAAGTCTTGAATAAGGTATGTCCCAAAGATTCCTTACTATTGCCTAAAATCGATTGACTGATCAATGCAACTGCCGGCCATGAGACCCTCACCTTTATCGATGCCTACTTGGGGTAAAACCAAATCTAGATGAACCCCGAGGACCAGGGAAAAACCTCATTTATCACAAAGTATGGTACCTACTCCTACAACGTAATGCCTTTCGGGCTAAAAAATGCAGTGGCGATATACCAACGCCTAGTTAATAAAATGTTTGAGCGCCAAATAGGAAAATCAATGTAAGTATATATTGATGATATGGAAGTTAAGTCCCTACGCACAGAGGACCATTTGAGTTATTTGCAGGAAACCTAGGACATCCTCAAAAATTACAACATGAAGATCAACCCTGAGAAGTGCACCTTTGAAGTGGGTTCGGGTAAATTCCTAGGCCTCATGGTTTCAAACAGGGGGATCGAGATTAACCTAGAGAAAATAAAGTCCAACAAAGAAATCATGGTAGTAAATAATGTAAAGGCCGTCCAACGGCTAATAGGGCGGATAGCGGCCATGGGCAGGTTCATATCTAGGTTATCAGAAAAAAGCCATCATTTCTTCTATTTGCTCAAAAGAAAGAGTAGCTTCGAATGGACTACGTAATGCCAACACGCCTTAGAGGAACTGAAATGATACCTGACTAGTCCATCTTGGTTGCACACACCAAAAAAGGGTGAAACACTATTCCTATACTTGGCTGTATCCGTATTAGTGGTAAGAGAGATACTAGTTTGAGAGGAACAAGGTACATAATTTCATGTTTATTATGTAAGACGAACCCTAGGGGATGCCAAAACTCGGTATCCCCATCTAGAAAAATTGGCTCTCGCACTGATAAGCACGTCGCGAAAGCTGACGCCTTATTTTCAATGTCATCGCATCATGTTTTGTCAATATACCCCCTCTAGAGCATACTGCACAAACCTGAACTATCAGGCCGAATGGCCAAATGAGCCATTGAACTCAAGGGGTATGATATCAAGTATCAACCTCAAATGACCATCAAGTCCTAAATTCTTGCGGACTTCATGGCTAATTTCTCGCCATCCCTCGTACCCGAGGTAGAGAAGGAACTTCTACTAAAATCAGGAACATCTTCAGGGGTATGGAACCTGTTCATAGACGGTGCCACAAATATAGGAGGATCTGGGATAGGTATAGTCCTAAAGCCACCCATCAGTGGCATAATCAGACAATCCATAAAAAATGTAAAATTGACTAACAATGAAGCCAAGTACGAGCCAATAATTATATGTTTAAAATTGGCCAAAAGCTTGGGAGCCGAGACCGTTAAGGCAAAATACAATTTGCACCTCGTAGTAAGCCAGGTGAATGGGAGCTACGAAGCTCGAGAATACAGGATGCAGAGGTACCTGGAAAAAAAATCCAAATATCATTGCGTCACTTTAGAGAATGGACAGTAATCCATGTGCCTTGAGCGCAGAACAGGGAGGCTGATGCCCTCCCAAATCTGGACTCCTCTGCGGAAGGAGATGACCTACTCCTTAGGGCTGTTGTCTAATTGTTTAAATCAGTGGGCGAGGAATGTTACACAGAGATTAATTATAGTAGTCTTATATATGATTGGAGAAATAAGTATTTTTATTACTTAAAAGATGGAAAGTTTCCCGTAGATCCAAAAGAATCGAGGACCCTGGGAACCAAAGCAGCCAGTTTTTCGTCCGACAAAAATGGGACTCTGTACAGGATGACTTTCGATGGCCCCATGGCATAATGTCTAGGGCTAGGTGACACATAATATGTACTTCGAGAGATGTACGAGGGTACTTGTGGAAATTATTCCAGCACTAACTCCGTGGTCCGGATGGTGATCAGAGCGGGCTACTACTGGGACAACATGGAAAAAGATTATAGAGAGTTCGTCAGAAAATGCGACAAATGCCAGAGATTTGGTTTCATGATCCACCAACTCGACCAGAAACTACACTCTATTTTGTCACCATGGCCATTCAATGGGGTATGGACATCGCCGCCCTCTTGCTAACGGCACCAGGCAAAGTTAGATTCATTTTATTTATGACTGACTACTTTTCAAAATGGGTAGAAGTGCAGGCCTTTGATAAAATATGAGAAAAGGAAGTCATCAACTTCATATGGGATCACATCATATGCTGATTCGGGATTCCATCCGAAATAACATGCGATAACAAGAGGCAGTTCATCATGAGCAAGGTAACACAGTTCCTTAAAGACCACAGAATCAAGAGAATCATGTCGATGCCTTACCACCCATGTGAAAACGGCAAGGCTGAGTCCATTAATAAAACTATCATTCAGAACTTAAAGAAAAAACTAGAGAGCAGCAAGGGAATATAGAGAGAAATGCTTCCCGAAGTACTTTGGGCATATAAAACATCTTCAAAATCAAACATCAGGGAAACACCCTTCTCTCTAGTGTATGGAGCTGAGGCTTTGATACCTATGGAAGTTAGGGAGCCGAGCAATATATTCCAACACACCAATGACGGCTCAAAAAATGAGGCCATGACAACAGCCCTAGAGCTACTCGATGAAAAACAAGAAGCCTCGCTGATCCAAATGGATACCCAGAAGCAATGAATCGAAAGATACTATAACAGGAGAACAAATATCCGGTACTTTGGGATCAAGGACTTAGTCCTAAGGAAGTTGACTCTCAACACAAAAAATCATAATGAAGGGAAGCTGCGCCAGAACTAGGAGGGACCGTACCATGTCCTCGGAATAGTCAAAAAGGGATCTTATAAGTTGACACCATGGAGGGCGAGCAACTTTCGAGCTACTGGAATATATCGATGCTAAAATTATATTATTTCTAGGGCATCCGATCGAAGAATTCCACAAATACTCATGAACAAATGCTGCACTCTTTTCCTTCGACCGTATTTTGTCCCATAGAGGGTTTTTACGGTAAGGTTTTTACTGAGGCAACACCTGCGTACTCCCTAAGGAGTATCTAACAAGCATAAAATAATTTCTTTTGAAATCAACCCCAAACACCCGAGGGCACTCCATTGAGAGGTCATCCACTCGAAGGAAACGAGGAACGACAAGACAAGTTTCAACTATGAAAATGATGTATCGAGCGAAGCGATTGAGTGAACTATTTCCACATAAGCTGGAGCTAACAATAACAAAACAACATGTACTTATGCAAGAAATCAAAGAATATATTTTTCCAAAGCAACTCGTACTCCAGAGAAAATTTAGCATTTTCACAGCAAGGATTCCTCCGCCGAGAATTCCCTAAAATAATTGGAGACTAGCGTCAATAATTCCGAAACTGTATGACCACTGGGTTGGAATTCCATACTGATAAGCCCTCAACAAGGTAGCACAGGGATTAGAAGTGTCTCAAAAAATAAAAATTATCCCGAACACTCAGAGACTGGCATCACAAAATCAGAAAGCGCGACCTCAGAGTCGGAGGCTCCAAAGTCGTAAAAACTTTCAATAAGGCAATTCTGAGATCACGAGTAATGCTCTCCGAGCCTAAATAAACTTGATGACTGTCGCCGTTCACTTATAAAACCGAGATCATAAGACCCCAAGCGGGCTTGGTCTAGCAAGATCTATTCAATAAAACTAAATAACTGCAAGACCTCAACAGGCATGGCAAAACTGTAAGACCTCAACAGGCATGACAAAACTGTAAGACCTTAACAGGCATGGCAAAACTCTAAGACCTCAACAGGAATGACAAAACTGTAAGACCTCAACAGGCATGAAAAATCTGTAAGACCTCAACATGCATGAAAATTTTATAAGTCCTTACTATAGGCATAAACTCAATCCCGAAGTTTAGGCTATACATCGTATTTGTAAGACACCCGAAAGGGAAGACCCTTGATGTAGATTCCTAGAACTACTAAACTCGGGAACAAAGGCTACGGCCAAACACAAATGAATACATTCATACAGTTGCACTAGCCAAATTAACGTGACTCGGGGATGCCAGATGTCGCTAAACAATTGCAAGCCATTACTTCAAAATTTCCATTGCCAATTTCATGCGTAGGTGTGTCAGAATTGCCTAAGGACCTCAAGGATCCCAGGTAGTGCTCACACCTAGAACTTTCTCAAATAATAACTAATTATTGTGAAGTGTAGAAGTGCCAGCCCTGACATGCCAGAGTTCAGAGAGATCTCAAGGATCTCAAGGCAGTACACGTATCAGAGGGGCAGGACATAGTATTTTATGAGTAAGTGGAAGTGCACAATAGTTTGAAAGAGTTTAATAGAAAGGTTTTAGGACTAAAAAGAAATTTTGAAAACCCTTAGTGATAAAACAGTTTGAGGGAAAGTGTAAAGAAGCAATTTTGCAATTAGAACACAAGACAGATAACAAACAAGATTTAGGAAGTAACTTTGGCAAGCAACTTTCACACAAAGGGAAAGTGGATTGGGAACATAGAGAGTACATATTAATGAAGCACACATACAATTTGATACATCGAGTTTTGAGGGGGTTCTATAGAACTAGTAGGTAGGATGCAGGTCATGCAACAAAGATTACAACAGAAGCATGTTGAAGCCATTCTAAGGAGAGTAATTAACTTAGAAGGGGTGAGGCAGAACATGCAAAGACAGGTGAAGTCATGATAATTGCATAGAGGCAGAGTCTAGGCATGCTATAGAAACAGAATTCAGTCAAACGAGCAAGTTACATATGTAGACATGTTAAACAAAATAACAAACCAAATAGTAGAGTGGAAACGTGCTGATCATATATTTTAATATGCAGTATTAGGCATGATGTGTAATTAGTAAACAACAATAAGAATAAAATTAGGCCATATGAACTAAAATAGTAAGTAAACACATAGGTTTTGAGTCTTAAAAATTAATCAGAAGCATAACTAGTCAAAGAAAGAAAAAGCAAGATGTGAGCAAGGTATTGTGCAATTTTCAGCCTTGGCTTACAACCTGCTAGAATAGCATAGATCATAAATAGCAAAGATAGCAGAAATAGAGCATTTTTGATAGTGTAAAAGTAGTAGTTTTTGAACTGTTGTTCGTTATTAGAGGTGAGAATATGAGAGAGTTTATATAGTAATAAAAAGCTTAACAAAATAAGGTAAGAGATCAATTAGCTAGTAATTGAGGAAATTCATAGAATCAATCACATGTAAAATCAGTAAGTCTTTTATTAAATCAAGGGAAAATTAATAAAAAGTTAGCCACATGAGATATTTTTAAGGAGGGAAATCGAGTATGGCTTAAGTACAGAGTAGGTAATTAGGGGTGAATAAACATGAGTTTCAATTAAGGAAACACTAAGTAAAAATTAGCAAAATAACAAATAAGTCCAAGAAAAACTAATTAAGGTAAGGAGTTCAATCAAATTGAGTAGAGAGGTAAGAATAAAATTTTTTTAAGGAAAAAAGTTCAAATCAAACCAGGAACTAAGAACTTCAGAATAGTTCAGAGTTCAATCAAAGAGAAAATCTTGTAAAGAGTCAGCAAGTTTCATAGACAAAATAAGGTAAGAAATGAATTTTCAGGATTCAACACATAACTTTAACAAAATAAATTTGTAAATAAAGAAAACGACACTAATTTAAGGAGAAAGGTATTGGTCTTAACATGAATAGTAGGAATGAATATAAACATACGGAATCAGCAAAAAAAGTTTAACTAAGAAACTTAGTAGACGCATATTAGGATAAGAAAACCATGAGGCATTTAAATAGCTAAAGAGGAATCACAAGAACAAAGGCAATAACATAGTCAGTATCCCTGTACGCAGAAACCAAAGAATGTCAAAAATTAGGGCTTTTAATATAAACGAGTTAAGGTTGTAGAAGTTTTACGAAATCAGTCAAAACACATAAGTAGCAGAAGATCAAACACTCAAAAATTACCAAACATTTTGGAAAAGAAATTTCTGGAAACCCTAGTTTAGAAAAAAATGAAAAATCATTCGAAAATCACACGATACTTGTAAAAAACAAAAGATTCTTGTAGAACTCATATGAAATAGGTGCAAACCATTTTAGATCTATACATATCTAAAAAGTTCGAAAGAAAGAAATCAGAGTTTCGAGAAGAACAATCAAACCTAGAAACCCATAGATATAAGAACACCTCCCTCGGAATCAAACCAGGACAGCTTGAAACAAGCTAGAAATGACCATAGATGCAAACAAACAAACCCTGGTCCCTTGAGGACCCCGAACATGGTGATACAAGTACAAGAAAGGCTACTAGAGGCCTGGGGGTGGTGAGAGACCACCACAGATAGCCATAGATGAGTGACGACGAGGTCTGATTAGGGTTAGGTTTAAGATCATTTGAGATACGAGAGGTTTTTCAAGGCGACAGACTGTTGGGAAATGGAAGGGTTTGGGGTGTCGTTTGGGTCTAAGAAAGGAAGGGGTCAATTATGGCAGTTGATCTCTATAATCAACGACCGAGATTAAAAGGGTTTGAGGCAGGATCAGGTATTAGGGTTTTGGGCTGGGTAAGTTTATATTGAAATTGGGTTGGTATTGGGTTGAATTAGGACCAAAACTGAAATAAAAATAGGCCATCTTTTAAATAGCCATTTTTAGTAACTACACAATTTATAAAAAAATAATAATAAATGAGTTCCAAAAATATTTTTGTGTACTAAAAATAATTTAAAATAGTTATTTAATATTTTAAAAATATAAAAGACCATTTTATGCATAAATAATATAATTATACATTAGTATGAGCTATTAATCCAAAGATGTGTAATCTAGCCTAAAAATGTAAAGGAAATTATAAAATATTTAAACACTATATTGGCATAAATAATGAATTTAAATGGCTAAATCACCACAAAAGTAATATGAAGGATAATTATTAGATATTTTATAAAGAACAAATAAGTTGATTCGTGGATTTTAAAATTATAGAAAAAATTATAAAAATACATATGCATGCTTATAACTGCTTATGTTTTATTATGAAAGAATATATATGTATATTAAAAATATATGAGGAAAATTTGGGTATCAACAATGGCAATAGTAGCATCCGAGAACCTGGTCCACTCAATGGACTTTTCAAGATCATTTTTTACTCTTTCTAGTTTAGTTTGGAGATTTTTGTTTTTCTCAAGTTCAACACACAAGCTAGTTCTCACAGCTTTCAACTCTTTTTCAAGCTTAATGTGTGCCTCACTAGCTACCTGTGAATACCCGGCCCGTCGTCTCATGTGTTACTGTCCCATTTTTTCTGTTTATTGCTTCTTAATATTTCATTATCGGTATGTGGTGTGTGAGAGTTTATTGGGATTGGTTTTGATAAGAAATGAGGCACTTAGTCTGCTTAAGGAAAACTTAAGTTGAAAATATCAATCGGATGTTGACTATTGATTTAGAGGGATCGGATGTGATTTTCGGTGATTCGGTTAGCTTCGGGGGATGATTTGTGACTTAGGAGTGCGATCGGAATTGATTTTGGATGTCCGGTGTAGAATTAGGCTTGAATTGGCGAAGTTGGAATTTTGGCGAATTCCGGTTGGTAGGTGAGATTTTGATCTGAGGGTCACAATGGAATTCCAAGAGTTTCTGTAGCTTTTTTGGGTGATTTTGAATATGTGTGCAAATTTTCAGGTCATTCGGACATCGTTTGGTTGGGTTTTTTATTGAATACACATTTCGAAAGTTTTGAAGAAACTTAGGCTTAAATCTTATGTGAATTGATGGTTTTAGCTTTGTTTGATGTGTTTTGATGATTGGAACAAGTTTGAATGATGTTATGGGTTATGTTTGTCCATTTGGTTAAGGTCCCGGGGGCCTTGAGATGATTTCAGATTGCTAACGGGGAGTTTTTGGAAATTCATACAGCTAAAGGCATGCTGTTTCTGGTATTTTCGCTTCTGCGGGTCTTGGACCGCAGAAGCGGAGCCGCTTAAGCGGAGCTGTGATCGCAGAAGCGGCGAGGAGATAGAAGGTAGGTTCCTCAGAAGCGGAAGAGCGGACCGTAGTAGAGGTACCGCAGGTGCGAAAGAAGAGCCGCAGAAGCGGATTTTTGATAGTTAATGAAGACCGCAAAAGCGAAAATCTGGCTGCAGAAGCAGTCCCGCATAAGCAAAAGCAGGACCACATAAGCGAAAACTGGACTATTCATAGGGGTTTTTATTTAACATTTCATCCGTGAGGGTTATGTATTTTCCTCCATTTTTAAGCAAGCTTTGAGAGCTTTGAGGCGATTTTGAAGAGGGATTCAAGGAGGAATGATTGGAGGTCAGATTCTTGAAACTAAAACTCATTTTTATTGAGCAATCTACCTAGAAATTCATGGAATTAAGCTTAAAATGGATGAATTAGGGCTTGAGTTTTTGATATTTCAAATTGGAATTTGATAGGTCATTTTAGCTCGGATTTGGGAGTTCTTGGTATGTATGAACTCATGGCGAGACGAGGAATCCAGTAATGTAAGTTTTGTAATTTTTTGAGAAGTGGGCCCAGGGCTCGGGTTTTGCTAGTTACGAGATTTTTGCTATATTTTGATTGAGTATTGTTCCCTTGGCATAGTGTGATGTGTTCGCTCTAATTTTGGTTAGATTCGACGCGTGTGGAGGCCGAATTGAGGGGAAAAGGCATCGCGAGCTTGAGGTTTCGCTAGTTCGAGGTGAGTAATACTTGTAAATGATATCCTGAGGGTTTGAAATCCCGGGTTTACACATCATAGTGCTGTATTGAGGTAACTTGCACACCAGATAATGGGCGTGGGGTAGAGCACCATTGGGGATTGTAACTTGTTCCGTCCCGCTTGTTGAAATAACAACCTAATTGAGTGAAGCTAGTTGACATCCTTATAACAATAATTTAATTGTCGTAATTGGGCCTCGTGCCAACTGATTGAATCCTTCAGGCATTATTATCACTATTTCCATGAAACTTGAAATGTTAAATGATTTCAGTCCTGAGTTAAACACTGTTTTAAAATGTCTAATCATACTTCTAAGGTTTTAAAACTTAAACTACATTTTCTGACGTTTGGAGCTGAGAACTATTACTTGACATAGACCTAGTGGCTCATATGCAAGTTCTAGATTGAGGATGGATCAGGCTGCATGCCGTAGCGGTGTAATATTGATATTGCGCTTGGGCTGTAGGAGCCCCTCCGGAGTCTGAACACCCACAGTGAGCGCGGGTACCCAAATGGATCGGGATGTGCGCCGCAGCTGCCATGTGCATTGCATTGCATTCATGCATTGCCTGTTTATACTATGTGGCATGACATTCTGCACTCTTATTTCATTGGCATCCATGCTATTTCTTGCAGTGTTACCAGATACCCTGGTGTTATTTGTTGGTGGAGTGCTGTGCCCGAGGGGCTGACTTATGTGCTGACTTGCACTATCTGACATCACATTCATATGTTTGATTTTTGAAGGGGATATTTTCAAATGAGGTTTTTAAACTGAACCAAATATTGTCTAAAGGATTTTCAAGGTTTTACTATTTTCTCAAAGGGTCGTACTGTTCTATATAGCATGATGGAGTGCTCTTACGTGATTTCTTGCCGCTCGATTATTATTTACTCTTATTACTCATTGAGTTGGAGTACTCACTTTACTCCCTGTACCTCGCGTATCGTTGCAGGTATTGTTCACCCGGAAGCGGGTTAGTAGCTGATTGAAGGTATTACTGCTAGTATACTACTGTAGTGGACAAGGTGACCGCCAGCTTTCACGTCACGAGACTTTATCTTTTGATTCCAGATTTTTTTGTATATTATTATTGTCCCAGTAGTTATGTTCAGCCTTCTTTAGATGCTCGTGACTTGTGACACCCCAGTCGTGTTGTGTTGGGTGGTAAATGTCGGCTATTAATGCCATTAAGTTGTATTATTCATTCATTTATGTTTATTAATTGTCAAAAAAAGGTATTGTTGTTCTGTTGGCAAGCCTTGTCTTCATGAGAGGCGCCATCACGACCGAGTTTGGGAATTTGGGTCGTGAAAAGTTAGTATAAGAGCTTAGGTTACTAGGTTTCACGAGTCGTGAGCAGGTGTAGTAGAGTCTCGCGGATCGGTATGGAGACGTCTGTATTTATCCTTGAGAGGCTGCAGAACCTTTAGGAAAACTTCACTTTCTTGGAATTCTTATCGTACGTACTTGATTCAGCTTGATATATAACTCTTGATATTCCGTCCACACGTCTGTATGCAACGTGATCGCTCAGTAATTTATATGCCTCGATGGCTTGTGATTCCCTGATCAAGGGGCGATATGTGATCTTCGTGAGTTTGATGTTGGGCCAGTTTGGAGGACTTGAGGCCGGACCTTTGCCTATGGGTTGAGCACCGAGGTGTTGATTGTGTGAGCAAGTGTTCTGAACTTATATGTTCGATATTGTCCCTATTATCCGGAATGGTGGTTGGATATCCATATGATGAGTATTTTAGTGCTGCGAGATGTATCTATATGACTTGGTAGCGGCAAAGAAGTTTGCTAGATAACAGATGAATTGTTAAGTGTTCGTTTCCTATTGTGATTATTGTGTAGCCCCGAGTTATGAGCGCGTGAAGAATATTTTCATATCTCTTAGTTGGAAGTTATGTACATTATGTGTGGCGTATGAGTTCAGACTCAGGAGGACTAAATGGCTGTGTTACATGTATGACGGTGGAAGGTGTGTTGAAACACTAAATTGAGGCGAAGTAGGTGGGTTATCTCCTGCGGAGTGTTCTTAAGTGGTATGATTCTTATGTATATTGTTAGAAGATCTCATGTGTAGTGGAAAGGTACATGTTGTAATTTGAAAAATTTGGGTCGCTTTAGAGAGTGGACTCAGCTGATGTGGGGATGAATCTGGGGTTTGTAGAAGATTTCAGTGTCCGAGGATTTGTGTTTTCATAAACTAGTAGATGATTTGAGTTTAATCTCACTATAATATTGTGGAATCATTAGAGTAAAAGTATCATGGGTTATTAAATGTGTCTCGATAGATGGCTTCGAGCCAAGTTGGGGAGGTTGCTGCTGATTAGGTAATCGCACGGTTATGTGCTATGTTGTTTTCATTTTGAGGTATGCTGGCGGATTAGTCCTGGTTGCAGAACATGAAGGAAGATGTTCGTTTGTATTGGAATGAGATCATATCCTACAGTGTGAGAGTGCTAATAAGGAACGAGTAGTTCTGTTCGTTAAGTCAGATAATTTATAGTTGTGTAAGAGTGAATGACTCTTGAGAATGGTTTTATTTGTGTTGAAGATTTGGCATGTAATAATCAGGTGTCTTAAGGTTGCGTATGTGGATAGGGACTGTGTTTTCATTAGAAGAGATCAAGACTTGTGGTATTTTATGTTAATTATGGGATTCTATGTATCAATATCTGGAAAGTAATGGTAACGAACTTCAGATTCGCAGGAAGTTCTTCAGGGTAAAGTACTCTGGAACATGGTATTTCTGGGAAGCATTGAGAGAGTATTCAGTGGCTTATGGGTCTTAGACAGTATGGCCTTATGTTCGAGTCTCGTGTGGCAGGCCTGGATTAAGGCATTGTGATGCTACAACAAGGAAGAATATAAAGTTGATGATGAATCAGAAGAGAATTTGATAGAGGAATAGCTTGATAATAGACTGAATCGTCATGGTGAGGGTATGATTAATTCTTCTTATGTGTTCGAGGTAATGAGATTTTATAGGTATTGTGCAGCAAAACTTTTGAATCCTGACAGCTTTCTTAGCTCGGTTAGTATAGAAGGATTCAGTCCTGACAGTTTAGCTCGTGAAGATGGAATTGGGAGAGAGTTCTTGTTGGGTTTTACCTTGGTTTGGAGATGAATATATTTTCTATAGGTAAGTTAAGCATGGCGTACGTAATGATTCCTCTTCTAGATAGGATTGACAGAAGGTCTTGGCTAGATGAGTTACAATTTAGTTCTGAAAGGAAGTTCATAAAATTCTTAGGCAACGACTAGCCTCAGGTAATCAAGGAAATTGTACTGCTAATTGGAAGTGATTTGACGAGAGTATATATCTCAACGGAAGGGTAAAGTGATTAGAATGATGATACTTTGGTAGTATTGCGGCACTTTCTTTCTAGATCGACTGCTGATATCTGAGTGTGTTTGATGGAACAATAGAATTTTAGAATATCTTTCGAAGAATGATTGGGTACTCGAGGTGTAATATGTATTCATATTGCGGAATTTGTGATCAGGTACAGTGATTTGTATGCTGTATGGAATTGGAAACTGGGAGTTCTCATGTTCAGGCTATGTAGTGGTTGTGGATAGTGTGTCTTGGTACCGTTAACGACTATTGGGGTTTGGAAGCCCGAGTGGATCTTTCTTTGCTTGGTATATTAGATTCTTTATATGCTATTGGGGTGTAGACCGGTTGTCTCAGTGTTGGATAATTCTAAACTATTGTGCTATGGGTTATGTCAGAAAATGCCACACGTCATGTGGCGAGGTGCATCGGACTATGTTCTAGAAGAATGGTTGTATTCCAAAGACCAGCGAATGGCTGGGAAGGATTGCTTTCCTTAATTGGTCCTTTGTGATGGATGTCAGTATAGAGGTTCCTACTATAGATTTAGTTCCGGTATTGAAGGACTTTTCGGATGCATTCCTTATGGTCGGGCATGTCGCCGAATGAGATTGTGGATTTCAGTATTGATTTGGTGTCGGGACCGTATCGTACAGCTTCGACAGGAGTTGTAGAAGTGGAAGGAGCAGCTTCAGGCTTCTTGGTATTGAGTTTGTTGGCAGGCCGAGGTGGCTATGTATTTAGCTTGAGTTGGCTTGGTTAGTCCCGAATTGTATTGTTGAAGGATAGGTTGATTCGATCGCTATTGAACCTACCAGAGATCTGGGGAGATCTATGAGTTGTTTTTCTGTGCTGTGAGGCATCATGATTTTCGGACTGTGGGCACATATAGTGCGGTGCTATCGAGATTCATAGTGGAAGTTGAGTTTTGTATCTTACAATGCTATAAGTAGATATCATTATGCACTCAGTATGCTTAGGACTGATACTCGGTATTTTGTTGTAATGAGTAAATTTGGCTCGATTTACATCTTTCTATGTAAGATATTTGTGTGGATCGGGTGGCATGCCGCCACGGGTATGTTGTCTGGATCGGGTTGCACACCGCAACAGTGTGATGTTGAGAATAGTTTTTCATATATTACTTTTTATGCCTTGCTTCCTTGTTTCTGAGAAAAGTCCGTATTGGGTGTTGCTCGGCAAATAGCGCATCTGTTGTGTCCTTTCAGGATTGAATTGTGTATATTACTTGCTAATCGTGGATGTGATGGATTGCTTGGTTTCAGACATCAATATGTGCATGGCTGTCTATTTTGGGCATGGCGACTTGAGGTGCTTCATATGTAATAGTGTTTGGATAGGACCGCGCGTTGTGGTGAGGCCACGTGAAGTTATGATTTTCGAGAAAGATTCAGGTACTCTATTTCGAGGAGGATTCAGTTATGACATGAGTGGTTCCATCATGTGATTTTTGCAAAGCTTCCCATATCACATTAGCGGTTTGACAAGCTGAGATCATGTTGTATTCATTAGTTCCTACGTGACACACCAAAATTTTCTTGGCACGAAAATTTATCTCCACAGCTTTCCTATCTGCATCGGTGTATTCTTTCTGGTCTTTGGCATCGTCAATGGAAGATCTCCTACACTCTTTTTATTAGGATATAAGATCCATCAAATATGACATCCCAAAACTCAGAGTCTTCTACTATGATAAAATCATGCATTCTCGTCTTTCACCACCCATGGTATTGCCCATTGAACCTGGGTGGTCAACATGTAGACTGACCTTCTTCAATATTTGGTGGAGTAGATATAAAGATCCTCCCTAGGTGTTAGCCTGCTCTAATACCAATTGATAGTTTATATGAGTCCACCAATCTATATACAGACCAGGTCCTATATGAGTTTCCACTGACAACGCTAATGAAATAGTAAGTAAGTAAGACAAGGAGTTTTTTGTGGAAAAATGCCTACTCAAGGGGATAAAAAACCACGACCTACACTAGTAGGATTTCAACTTCACTATGAGAAACTTTTAGATTACAACCTATGCGATCTAGGAATTAACCTCTTAATCCCTCACTAACTTTTAATACACATATTACAAGCCGCTTTGCAATACACCTATTACAAAGACTTCAATTCATGACAAAATTTAGTAAGGACACAAACACTAAGGGTGTATGGTTTTACAAGGCCTAAGCAACACTTCTAGATAAGAAATTTAGGAATTACAATGAAGAACAATTACAAAGTTACAACTCAACTAACAACAACAACATAATTGATTTAGGAACTGGTCCATAGTTGTGCTAAACATTGTTCTTGATGCTCTTGAGAATTGAATGATCGAACATCAGATGGCTTCAATGATTGAAGTGAATTCTCAAGTGTTCAAGTGATGTTTTGTGATAATGTTCTTTTTTAATAAAACTTGGATGACATAACTTGAATGATGTAATCACTTGGTTGGTCAAAGAAAAAGTGACTGCAGAACTGTGCTGCACTGTTTCTGTGTACAGTGCAGGTAGTCACTTTCTAGATGTACACAGTTAACTTTGTACGGCTGCCATGGAAACACAAGTGTATTAGGTCCCTATGTTGATTCTTTAACTCCTAAATTTGTGGTAGTTAACATTAGCTGGAGTCTGTTGAGAAGCAATACGTACCAAGTGTGTCAGGTTCCTTATCTGGTTCTTTGACAGTAAGTTTGTTCGATCATCAAAACATAAAGCTAAGACATTGGAAACTCATCAGACTACAAGCTCCCAACAACTCAAATCGCCAAATTGATTTTCCAGTTAGACCATTCAACTTCATTCTTATATTTTAATGCCCATTTGATGTCGTAAATGCTGCTATATCAATTGTCCATTGCTACCAAGTTACTATTCATCCTCTTTCACAATCAACGCATGCAAAATATATAATTTGGGTGATTACTTAGTAGATCAATTCCATCTTTTGATAGCAAATAATTCCATGGGTTCATCATATTCATAAATTTCATCACCAAGATTACCATTCGTCTTCTCTCTTATTTTCTCAAAAGTACTATTCATGCAACGTACTAGAGTTTTATAATCCAATTTTTTTTATTAACTCATAAAAAATATATTGTAACTACTCACTAGCTACAATCTATAATTTACAAAACTCATCCTAGTTTACAAGTGCTTTACTATCTAACCAATAGGTAAACTAGGCAAACTACTACTGACCTACTAATCACAAGACAAATTTCACAGACTATTGCATGAACATCAAGCAAATCTATCTGGAGTCTGTAATGTCTGTTGCCAGTTTGGTTGCCCTCTTGCTCGTGTGTGTACATGTATGACTATTTCTCTGCATATTGTTTGCTCCTTACAGATACCCTGCTGGAACCGTATCTTGTTCCTCTCCCTTTATATAATATATACAATCGCAAACACATAACTATTGATTACAACTTTTCCTGTCTTTTTCCTTGCAATACTGCTTGCCCAATTGAGCTCTTCTTGCCATCCCTTTATGATTTTTTCATGTTTAGCCATATGAATAACTTCTTCCATACTCTGTTGGTGACTGGGCATTAAAAAAGTGATTATAATGTTTCAGTAGAATCTTTGCTAAAGACACAATCTTGTGGCACTTGTATTCAAAATTTACTCAGTCTTTCTACAGTAGTTAATCTTTCATGTGCAACCAACCATATTATGAATCTTTATCCGGGATAGATGTTTGTCTGCATGATTATGCTCTTCCACTAGACTTTATGGTATTGGGACATCAGCATAACGTAGGTCTGGTTAATTAAAAATTTGCCTTGTACCAGTAGAGGCTTCAGTCGATCACACAGTGTCCCTTGCATAGGTTGTCGATTCAATTCTTCCCTTGTCTCAATTATTTTCCTGATTACCGAAGCTGCATTCTTAGGTATAGGCATGTGTTCTAAATTCTGCTTCTTAATATAGTAATTGTGAACCCATTTTGTCCACAAGCAGTCCTTTTTCATTGCAACTTCCCATAGTTGTTTCATCACAGCAGCCTTGTTCCACAAACTTAAGTTGATGACATTCAATCCCCCTGTAGATGTAGGCATGCATATCTGTTCCCAAGCAATTAGAGCTTTTCTTGAGATAGTTGCTTCTCCAATCCATAAAAAGGTTCTGCAAACTGCATCTATCATCTAATGACTTTCTTAGGGAGTAGAACTATCTGTGGCCAGTATGTTTGAATGCCAAATACTACAGAGTATCTGTTGAAGACTACTAGAATAGGATAATAACCTTGCTGACCAGTATCTTATTCTATCCGTTAGCTTCTCTATTAGGGGTAAGCACTGCTGCACAGTTAGTTTCTTAGAAGATAGTGGAACTCCTAAATATCTGAAGGGTAACTTACCCTCTTCAAATCCCAATATGTTCAAGCTTGACTGTTTTCATCTTCATTCACTCCTGCCAGATAGATAAAGCTTTTGTCTTTGTTTGCTTGTAAACCAGTAGCTATAGAGAATTCCTAAAACACCCCTTGAAGTAGCCGAATGGATTCTCTACCTGCCCTACAGAACATGAGCAAATCATCTGCAAAGCAGGTGTGAATTATACCCAATTTCCTACATAGGGTCAAAGTTGAAATCCCCATTTTCTGCTAGTACCATAATTTCCCTATTCAAATACTCCATTGAATTTACAAAGAGGTTTGGGGACATAGGGTCCCCTTGTCTGATACCTCTTTGTCCTTGAAAAGTCTTGGTGAGCCCTCCATTTAGCACTAGGGAGTATGAGACAGTTGTAGCATGTTCCATAATCTATTCAATGAATTTGAATGGTAAGTCGAGATCACTACGCATTCTCCTCAAGAACATCCAATTTGTAGTATCATAAACTTTCCTATGATCCACTTTCATGACACATCTAGAAAAACGCCTTACCAGTTATATCCTTTGAACAATTCATGACTAAATAAGATGTTGTCAATGATACTCCTTCCTTCTACAAAAACTGATTGTGACTGGCTTATTATGCTCCTAATTACCCACTTAATTCTCAGTTGTAGTATATTTGATATAATTTTGTATAATGTGTTATAGCATGCAATAGGTCTATAGTCCTTAATCTGTGTTGGAGAACATACCTTAGGAATCAAGGTGATGGTTGTACAATTCACCTTTTTCTACATTCTACCTGTCTCAAAGAAGTTTTGTACTACATCATAGATATCCTTTTTCACTAGCTCCCAGTTTCTTGTGAAGAATTCAATTGGGAAGCTATATATCCCTGGAGCTTTGTCTTTTGTCATATCTTTGATGGAAATATTTATCTCTGTAGATGTCACTAGCTGTATTATTTCTAATTGTTTCTCCCTCGTCAACACTGGCCCTTTTTTAATGATCTCTGAGATTGACATTTAATCTCACCACTGCAGCTACCTATTGGTCCTTTGAAAACAATAGGGAATTCTGATTCCAGCACTGGATCTGTGAGTTTAATGCCTATTTATGTGTAAGTGGAAGAGATTATATTCTTTCTCTATCTGATCTTCCACTGAGCTTAAAAGAACTTTGAGTTACTATCACCACATAGAATACAATTTTCTATGGATTTTTGCATAACGACTTATTCTTCCATATTGCTCGATTTATCTATATCAGCTAGTATCTCTTTCTCCTGGTCAAATAGGCTCTGACAGAATGCCTGGACATTTATTTTAGCTTGCACAATCTCCAGTTGTTGTCTAGCTTGATTTAGCATTTGCTGATAAAAAGCCATTTATTGATTGAGATCCTTCAGTTCATGCTTCAGCTCCTGTAGCTTCCTGCTGACATTTGCCAAGACATCAGTATCCTTATTTTGTTCCCATACTCTCTTTAGTCGTCCATGAAACTCAGGGTGTTTCATGACATTAACGAAGAACTTAAATGGATTTGGGTAAATTCTTCTCTTCTCTCCACATCTCAGTATCATAGGGGAATGGTCAGATACTCCAAGGCTTAGGAAATATGCCTTTATATGACCATATTGTTGCACCCATTGAAAATTGCCCAGTGTCCAATCAATTTTGCTGTAAACTCTACTTTCCACAGGTTGTTTATTGCACCAAGTAAAGTGCCTACCTATTGACTTTATGGGAGTCAACTTCAGGTTATTTAGTAATTCATGAAATCCTTTTACTTCCTTAGCTGTAAATGGTTGCCCAATTCTATAATCAGTGGTAAGTCCATGCATTGCTGATTTGATTTCCAACCTGCTGTAGTTCATTCCATAAGTCCTCCCTTCATTGTAGTGTGTTTTTATCATACACCACAGTAAATTTTGTAGTAAACTGAGTTGAGCTCTCCTATATTAAACAATGTATATATTGATCCTTTAAAGTTTGTATTTGCACATTTATATTGTCCTTCCATAGAAGCCAAATTCTGCCATTTACTGTTGTGGTATAGTTGCAGCAGTATTTGCAACCCCTAATTGGTTTCTGTACAATTTTCTTTGCTTTTCCCTCTTTAACTCTAGTTTCCACACATCCCATGAGATCTATTTTTCGTCTTTCCAGAAAGAGCTTCAGCTCCTTATGTTTTGAGAGCATATTCATCCTTCTAATTTCCATGTACATACAATCATGGGGGATCTGCCACCTTTTGTACACATACAGGATCTCCCCCTACAGTGCTAGGTTCCTCAATTCTCAGTACAACAAATCTTTTTTCCCTCAGCTTTATCACATGTTCATTCTGAGCAGACTCTTGTACGACTTTATTCTTAGCATTAGTGTGTGTGCTAGTCTCTTTTTCATTGTGTTGCCCCTTCTGGTTTTGTGTTGTAATTTGGGAGGCATTTTGTTGTGCCTCTACCACTGCATTTTTAGGTTGAGCTTCCTTTTGTTTTGTCCCCTGGTTCTTTCCTGGTACTTTAACCAGTCATACTGGATTCTTCTTCCTATTTCTCCTATTTTTCCTCTTAGTTACTTCCTGGTAAGGGTCCTCCTTTGTTCCTGTATCAATTCTTCAATAATTCTCTTTATCATGACCAAATTTATGCAGTCTACACAAAATTTTGGCCTTCAGTCATATATCAGCTGTTGCTAAAATACTACATAAGGTGTGTCAATCTTAATTCATTCAGGCAAAGGCTGAGAGACGTCAACTTCTATCAAAACTCGAGCATAAGAGATCCTCTCTATTTTAGCAGTTATTCTATCTGTATATAGTGGTTTCCCTACTCCACTAGCCAATTTACCTAGTGCCTCGGGCGACCAATAACCATTAGTAATCCTAGGAATTTTACTACAATGGAATAGTGCTAAGGCACTCTAGATCAAAGTAAAAGTCAATTTCCCAGTTCCTCAAAATTAGAGGTTTATTATGGTATATATATGGCCCAGCCAGCAAGATCAAGTCCCTATCCTCTATTGATTGGAACTTGAAGATATAGTAACCCTCATTATGGTACAAAATTTTAGGTTTAGCACCAAACTTCCATACCGTATTCACATATTTTTCTACTGAACGAACATATGGTGTGTCTCCACGTACATATCCTATTAATGGAGAATTCCATACCTCCTTCTGCATTTTATGTCATCCTCCACAATTTTCACTACCAATTTGCCATCCCTCATTGATGGAGGGATATAGGTAAGTGGTTTGCCCATTTTGAATCACGGTTATTTTCCAATCCTCCATCCCGTTCAGTCTGATCCTTCATCGCCTCACTTTTGGATTGCTTATCAGTTCTAATTTTAGAGAATTGGAGTCGCCTTAGTTCATGGATTTCCTTCTTTACTTGTTCTTCACCTCCCCTTGTAGGGAGATTTTGAGCTGAATCTATTAGTTCTACTTCAATTTCACTCTCCTCCTCAATTGATTGAAACTTTGAAGGTAGGAAGCTTCCAAACATCAGTAGAGTTTTCCTCCTTTGTATTCCAGTCGTCGGTATAATCATTGCCTCTGTCGCAGTCGATAGACGGTTATGGCGGTTATTAGTCATTTTTCAGTACCAGCGTATGTTAGCATACTAGCTTAACATGCGCTTAGAGCACTTTCAAAATGACCTTCTTCTATTTATTTTATAATCCAATATTTTAACCATTAAAACTTACCATATTGGGGAAAATCAATATTACAATTAGAATTAATTATGTGGTTGACATGTCAAGACATGTGGATTATTAGAAGAGTGGCTGCTGGAAAAAGTATTTAAAGAGACGCGAATCTTAATAGGTACGAGCGAAGCGTTTAGAGCATGAGAAGGAATGGTCACTCAGGTCTCTACATAATTTGAAGAGACACCGGTGGAATGAACCAAGACAACAAAAGATTACAGATTCGTTAAATCTTCTAATTAATGAGCATAAATGATAGGAAGCATTATAGAATCATCATGAAATAATTATGATTGCCAATTATAACATTTATTTAATGCCATTAAATGCTCATAATGACTCTATTATGAGAAGGAAGAAAAAGGGAGTGAAAAAATATTTGTAGAGGGACACTAATTATTATTGGAATATACTCATTTACATTTCTTTATATTGTCTACTCGACTACTTCTCTGTCTAAATTATTTTATGCAGTAAAATTGGGAGCTCCATTTCCCCACCAGTAGGTCACCTCCCCGGAATGCTTCTTGAGGCTCGAAGTAGAAGTCGAGACCCACCCTCAGGAGTCGTCGGGTATCGACCTCGGGGGAGGGGGATGGGGAGGGGGAGGGGGTAGGGGGATGGCGTGCTAATGGCTATAATACGGGAGAGGGGAGTTCCCAAGGCATGAAGTTGAAATTGATAGCGCCTGGCGCAGTCTGTTTGTCCCATCACACTTTTTTTATAATTAATGTATCCTGTACTATGTTGGGATCTCCTCCCATATATAAAGGGGATCCTTATCACTTTGTAAGGGACTGTCGTTGCTCCAACTATTCTACATAAGATCAATAACATCTCTCTCTCTCTCTCTCTCTCTCTCTCTCTCTCTCGCTCTCTCTCTCTCTCGCTCTCTCTCTCTCTCTCTGAATTANATACTTGTTTGTCATTTATCGCTTATTATTGGCCACAAAGAGCCTTCATTAATGATCTTCTAACAATTATCCCTTTTCCGTTTACCATCTATAGCTCACGCCAAAGCCTAGGCATTGACCTCGAGGTCCCTCATCGGCCAATATAAGGCCCGAATAGCAAGCTCCACTAGTTCAATATTAACCCTGTTTTAGTTCATATTTTGGCTTTTAACTTCATATATCTAGCATCAACAACTTTAACAACTTTCATAAAAGTAGATCACGTATTTTTAGAGTCCCATCATCAAATTTAATTATCATTATCTTTTTCACGGTAAATAGTTTGGCGCCCACCTTGGGGCTATAAATAATAATGATTATTTTCTTGCTGGTTTCGTTACATAATGCAAGTTGTCTTTCACACTTTTTATCGTCCATGAACTTCAATTTTGGGTCGGAATGTCTGGTTTGGTGAATAGGGTAGAAAACAATAACCTCGAAGACGAAAAAGGGGAGACTCTACATCATGATATCCACATGATTACTAGAGGAACCAACATCCCCCAAGGGCCCATGGTCAAATTGACAAGAACATCAATAACGAAAAAGGGCTCGACCCAAAATCGCGTGATCGAAGACACTCTTGCTTTCAGCGAGGAGGATATCGAGGCCGTGATAGAACCACACAATAATGCACTGGTAATCTAATTTCCTTTGAGCAACACCAGGATAAAGTGTGGGCTCGTGGATCTAGGTAGCTTGAACAACATAATTAGGTCAGAGGTAGTAGGGCAACTAGGACTGCTCGATCGAGTCGCCCCCATCCCGCGAGTCCTCCACAGCTTCAACATGACCGGCAAAGTAATGAAAGGAGAAATAACTATCCCGATTGATGCGTCTAATGTAGTTTAGAGCATCGAGTTTCATGTCATCGATGGTAACACAAGGTACAATGCATTACTCGGTAGGCCCTGGATACACTACATGAAGGCAGTACCGTCAACCTTACACCAATTAATAAAGTTTTCTATAAAGGATGGCATCACGACTATACATGGAGAACATCGGGTAGTGAAAGAAATGTTTGCAGTCCACCATGAGGCATCGATCCCCCGTGCCCAATCTGAGACGAGGTTAGGAACACAGACCCCCAATGGCGATGAAAAAGATTTATTTTCCCCTTGAACATTTCTCGCACCCGAAGAATCAGACAAGACTAAATCGATAGTTGAAGAGCCGGAGCAGACAATTTTAATCAAACATCCCCGATCACAAGGTATACCTAGGAACGGGGTTAATCCCTAAGCTCAGGAAAGGGGTTCATTCAATTTCTTAGTAACAATATCTATTGTTTCGCTTGGTCCCACAAAGATATGATTGGAATTCCGTCATACATAACCTCCCACAGGCTGAGTATGGATCCCAAATTCAAACCAGTAAATAGAAGAGAAGACCTTAGTTCGAGGTGAAACATGCTTTCATCAAAGAAAAGGTAACTGAACTTCTTCAAATCGGATCCATTAGGGAGGTAAAGTACCCCGAATGTCTTGTCAACGTAGTGGTAGTACCTAAAAAGGGGAACAAGCTAAGAATGTGTGTAGATAATAAAGACTTGAATAAGGCATGCCCCAAAGATTCCTTCCTATTGCCTAATATTGATCGTTTGATCGATGCTACTATCGGCTACGAGACCCTCACTTTTATCGATGCCTACTTGGGGTACAACCAAAGCTATATGAACCACGAGGATGGGGGAAAAACCTCATTTATCACAAAGTATTGTACTGCTACTACAACGTAATGCCTTTCGGGCTACTTAAGTCCTTGTGCGTAGAGGACCATTTGACTCATTTACAGGAAACCTTCGACATCCTCAGAAATTACAACATGAAGCTAGACAAAATAAAGTCCATCAAAGAAATCACAGTGGTAAATAATGTAAAATCCTTCCAACGACTAACAAAGCATATAGTGGCCCTGGGTAGGTTCATATCAAGGTCATCAGACAAAAGCCATCATTTCTTCTCTTTGCTCAAAAGAAAGAGCAGCTTCGAATGGACTACGGAATGCCAACACACCTTAGAGGAACTAAAATGATACCTGACTAGTCCACCTTTGCTTCACACACCAAAAGAGGGTGAAATACTATTCTTATACTTGGTCGTATCCGAAATAGCGGTAAGTGTGGTACTGGTTTGAGAGGAACAAGGTACATAATTTCATGTTTATTATGTAAGACAAAACCTAGGGGATGCCAAAACTCGGTATCCCCATCTAGAAAAACTCACAAAAGCTAAAGCCTTATTTTCAATGTCATCGCATCATGTTTTGTCAACATACCCCCTCTAGAGCGTACGACACATACCCAAACTATCGGGCCGATTGGCCAAGTTAACCATCGAACTCGAGGGGTATGATAGTGAGTACCAACCTCAAACGGTCATCAAGTCCCAAATTCTGGCAGACTTCATGGCTGATTTCTCGCCATCCCACGTACCTGAGGTAGAGAAGGAACTTCTGCTAAAATATGGCACATCTTCAGGGGTATGGAACCTATTCACAGATGTTGCCACAAACATAAGAGGATTCGGGCTCGGTATAGTCCTAAAGCCACCTATCAATAGCATAATTAGGCAATCCATAAAAACCATAAAATTGACTAACAATGAAGCCAAGTACGAGCCTATAATAGCAGGTTTAAATTGGCCAAAAGCTTGGGAGCCGAGATCGTCGAGGAAAAATGTGATTTGCTCCTCGTAGTAAGCTAGGTGAATGGGATCTATGAAGCTCGAGAAGATAGGATGCAGAGGTACCTAGAAAAAATCCAAATAGAATTGCGTCACTTTTGAGAATGGACACTAATCCAAGTATCTCAAGCGCAGAACAGGGAGGCTGATGCCCTCGCAAATTTGGACTCCTCTGCGGAAGGAGATGACCTACTCCTTAGGGGTGTTGTCTAATTGTTCAAATTAGTGGTCGAGGAAGGTCTCACAGAGATTAATTCTACCAGTCTTACATGGTATTGGAGAAATAAGTATATCGATTACTTAAAAGATGGAAAGTTTCCCGTAGATCCAAAAGAATCAAGGACCCTTTGAACCAAAGCAACCATTTTTTCGTTAGACAAAAATGGGACTCTGTACATGAGGGCTTTCAATGGCCCCATGGCAGTATGTCTAGGGCCATGTGCCACATAATATGTACTTCGAGAGATCTACGAGTGTACTTGTGGAAATCATTCCGGCACTAACTCCTTGGTTCGGATGGTGATCAGAGGGGTCTAACACTAGGACAACATGGAAAAAGATACCAGAGAGTTCTTCAGAAAATGCGACAAATGCAAGAGATTTGCTTTCATGATCCACCAACTCGGTGAGCAACTACACTTTGTTTTGTCACCATGTCCATTCATGAAATGGGGGATGGAAATCGTCTCCTTCTTGCTAACAACACCAGGTAAAGCTAGATTCATTTTATTTATGACTGACTACTTTTCAAAATGGGTAGAAGCACAGGCCTTCGACAAAATAAGATAAAAGGAAGTCATCAACTTCATATTGGATCACATCATATGCCGATTTGTGATCCCATCCGAAATAACATGCGATAACGGGAGGCAGTTCATCAGGAGCAAGGTAACATAGTTCCTTGAAGACCACAAAATCAAGAGAATCATGTGAACACCTTACCACCAATGTAAAAATGGCCAGGCTCAGTCCACAAACATCATTCAGAACTTACAGAAAAAACTGGAGAGCACCAAGGGAAAATAGAGAGAAATGCTGCCCGAAGTACTGTGTGCATATCAAACAACTTCAAAATCAAGCATCGGGGAAACACCCTTATCTCTAGTATATGGAGCCGGGGCTTTGATACATGTGGAAGTCGGGGTGATGAGCAGTAGATTCCAACACACCAATGAATGCTCGAACAATGAGGCCATCACAACAGCCCTAGAGCTACTCGATGAAAAACAAGAAGCCTCACTGATCCAGATGGCCACCCAGAAGCAAAGCATCGAAAGATACTATAATAGGAGAACAATTATCCGGTATTTTGGGATCGGGGACTGAGTCCTAAGGAAGGTCACTCTCAACACCCGAAATCCTAATGAAGGGAAGCTAGTCCAAAACTGGGAGGGACCGTACCGTGTCCTCGGAATAGTCGGAAAGGGATCTTATAAGCTTGGCACCATGGAGGACGAGCAACTTTTGATCAATTGGACTATATTGATGCTAAAATTATATTATTCATAGGGCATACGATCGAAGAATTCTGCATACACTCAAGAAAAATGCTGCACTCTTTTCCTTCGACCATATTTTGTCCCAAAAAGGGTTTTACGGCAAGATTTTTAACATGGCAACACCCACATTCTCCCTGAGAATGATCTGACGAGCGCACAATGCTTTCTTTTGCAATCAACCCCAAACACTCGAGAGCACTCCATTGAGAGGTCATCCACTCAAAGGAAACGGGGAACGACAAGACAAGTTTCAACTAAGAAAATGATGTACCGGGCGAAGCGATCGAGTGAACCGTTTTCGTCTAAGCCGGGGCTCAGGATAAAGAAAACAACATGTACTTATGCCAAGAAATCAAAGAATATATTTTGCCAAAGCACCTCATACTCCAGAGCAAATTTAGCATTTTCACAGCATGGATTCCTCTGCCAAGAATGCCCCAAAATACTCGGAGACTAGTGTTAATAATTCGGCACCCGCATGACATCAGGGTTGGAATTCCATACTGATAAACCGTCAATAAGGTGGCACAGGGATTACGAAGCATCTCCAAAAATAAAAATTATCCCAAACACTCGGAGACTGGCATCACAAAATCGGAAAGCACATGACCCTAGGGTCGGAGGATCCAAAGTCGTAAAAACATTCAATAAGGCAATTCTGAGATCACGAGTAATGCTCTCCGAGCCTAAGTAAACTTGATGACTGTCGCCATTCACTTATAAACCCGAGATCATAACACCTCGAGGGGGCTCGGTCTAGCAAGATCGATTCAATATAACAATATAACTGCAAGACCTCAACATGCATGGAAAAACTGCAAGACCTCAACATGCATGGAAAAATTGTAAGACCTCAACATACATGACAAAATTGTAAGACCTCAATAGGCATAAAAAAACTGTAAGACCTCAACATGAATGAAAATTTTGTAAGTCAATACTACAGGCATAAACTGAATCTCGAAGTTTAGGCTATACATCGTATTTGTAAGACACCCAAAAAGGAAGACCATCGATGTAGATTCCTGAAACTACTACACTCGGGATCAAAGGCTACGGCCAAACACAAATGAATATGGTAATACAACTGCACCAGCCAAATTAACGCGACTCGGGGATGCCCGACATTGCTAAAAAAAATCAGAGGCCATTGCTTCGAATATACTTCGAAAAGAACTGGCTAAAATAGTCTACCCTCGACAGGCAAAAAGAGCTTCAACCATGTCATCTCCAAATCACAAGGCTTCGAGCTACTCAGCTTACGAGCTAAACCTTATGATGTGCTCGAATATCGCTGCTAATGACTTCAAATCAAGGTTCTTCGCATACCGATGATAGGTAAGGCAAAATCATTGCAAAAGTCCATAATAAGAGGAAAACAAAGACTAGATATGCCTAAGGGCCACACATAAAACCATAATAGTCACTGTTACCCGCTAAAAATTTGAAAACTTGAGGGTCAAAATGAGCTCGAGTCTTAACACGATTCGGAGAACGAACCCAAAATAGTTAACTATATATGCCTAAGGGAAAGCCATTAGAGCCATCATCGCCAACTTAATAAGGCTCAAGGCCATGCATTTGAATGATCATTTCAACCAAAGGGTTAAGAGTCGTTGTCACCAGCCTACATAAATACAAAAGCTTGAGGGTCGAATGAGCTCAAGTCGAAGCCCGACTCGGAGAATGAACTCAAAATAGTTAAGCAAGTGTGTTAAAGCCCCGATCTTGTCTAACAAGCCCTAGGTCCATATAACGAATCTAGAAAATCATTGCCAACTCTAAAAATATGAGAGCGGAATGAACAAAGCCATGAAGTTCATTCCATGCATATTCTAGTATGAAAATACTATTTACAAACAGGAAAAACAACACTGTCCTAATCTATTGCCAAGCCTGAATTTTCAATGGCCTCCCCACGGGTACCCAGACAGCTACGAGTCCCCCGACGGCCCCTTCTCAACGCCATCTTCTTTCTTTAGGATCTACCCTTATTTTTAGCCTCACCCAAGCTGCTGGCCGGGGCACCTCCAACAATTTGCTTTTGGGAAATCGGCCACAAATGATCCTCTTCTCAAGGAAAATTTGGTCTTGCTCCCTCAAATTCCCCCTCAACACAAGCATTTTAAACAATAGCTTCCTCTCCGTGTGAGGACACAAGCGCCTCGACTTCAACTATAATTCGACATAGCGCAGCCACCAGCTCGGAATGAAGGTATCGGTACTTGTCACTATCCTCCTTGGTGCCCTGGAGCTCATGCTCGGTTAAGGTTACCTTACCTTGGAGGGTGTCCCTATCAGAAGTTATTTCCCTTATGAACTGACTGAGCTCGAAAATTTCAGCATCTTTGTCCCGGAGCTCCTCTCTTAGCAAGGCATTTTCTTTCTCAAACTGAATAAATCAGGCCCAAAATGTTAGAAGCAACAGAATCTCCCAAGAATTCAAAATAACAGTAAACGGGGATGAATGACCTGCTCGGTAAGGTAGGCTCTCTAACGCTCGCGATGGCTTGCCTCCTCTTGGTACTGGGTGAAGGCCTAGCTGTAAAGTGATTTAGCCTGAAGCCGCAAAAAATGACAAGTTAGATAAACAAAGATCGGAGCAGCCCAAAATGGCAGATGGGGTAGGGGTTGGGGAAAATTACCCACTCGCAAAGTCTACCTATCTCGCTGAAAATGGACGAAGCGTCAATGTTGGGATTTCCCCCGAGAACAGTTGGTGGCCCTTTCAGTGCATCTCTGCTTTCGACTAACGCCAACACATAGGAAAGCCCTTCTTGTGGGTCATCCCGTACTTCAAAAAGCGGTAGGGTCATTCCCAGAGGGGATCCGATAATGATCACGAACAAGATATGATCAGTCAAAACTTGCATCTTTTTTCACCCCGGGCCCTAGAACCGGGTGATCACTACCTACTCCCCACTACTAATAAGTAGGAAGAGAGGGTCACAATAGCTTTTACCCGATTTGTGGGATCGATTTCCATAGGGAGCTAGGAAGGGAGTCAATTATCTATCTAGAGTGGAGTTGTGTAATTGTTCCAAATATAACTTCCAATCATTTTTGGTTTTTTTCTTTAATAGTCTACTATTGTCAAGTACTAATTATATATGCAACTAGATTATGCTAAATGAGAATTGCTACAAGTTGTATCTAATGGATAAAAAGGCACTAGGGTAGTGACTTTAACCTAGGTGGCTAATTGATGGGTAATTGTTTCTAAGGCGCGATTGACATGCTTGGGGAAATATGCTATAACCATTGCATGATTTTGCCCACTCTCACACCTCTCGGTAGAGAGAGTGATTTTGCCCAATTGACTTTCACAAGACCAATTTGGTATGCAAATTTTCTCAAACAATTAGGGTTCAAGTCGGGTAATTACTCTCTCGAGGTTTAACCTTTAACTGGACTATCAATTCTCTTGAGTCCATCCCAATTCCTTCTTGGATCAATTTGGAGACTTAGGCTTTATTTCTCAAGAATAACCAAGTCCACTCAGCACCAACCAGTGTTTGCAACCACTAATTCATAAATTAAACCATAAAATTGACCCAAATAACAAACATCCATATCCAATCTAGCCCTAAATTACAACACCCATAAATTATCCACACTAGGGTTGAACCACAACCCTAGCTATTGGGTTTATATACTCTTGCTTGAAGAGAAAATTAGATAAATAAATGAAAATAAAGACATAATATTAAATCACTGAAGTAAATATAATAATTCAATTGCTAAAACTACGTTAACGTGCCCAAAATGGCTACAAAATGGCTTCGCATGAGCACAACTCAAGTCTGGAAAATAGCAGACACCCTAAAAATGGAAAAAGGTTCTATTTATACTAAGCTAGAAAAACCGGACAAAATGCCCATGCGGGGTCAATGCGGACCGCACAAAATGGTGTTTATTCTAAAAAATCAACTCTCTAAACCTAGGCTCCACGGACCACACAGAATGGACCGCGGCCCCGCAGGCATCTAGTGCGGTCTACAAAAACATAACCGCGGATAGCACAGGCTTGAACCTTGGAACATGACATATCTCTGAAGTTTGCTTCTGCGGACCGCATAAAATTGTAGTACGGCCGTGGTGTATTTAGTGCGGGCCACACAATATGTAATGCGGTTGTACTGCTTTGATGCCTTAAAATCTAGCTCTCTGAAACTCCCTAGTGCGGACCGCACAAAGTGTAGTGCAGACCGCACAAAGTGTAGTGCGGCCGCCCTAAGCCTATTTGTCCTGGGTTGTCTTGTCTTTGGTACTTGTGCAGGTTTCACTCTTTTTGAGCTGATATTTGATATCTCGTCACTTTGTTGATCAAGCCCGCAATCAAGCACAACTTATGAGCCTTTTGGGACTTTTTTGTAAGAATTTATAATCAAAGCGTAAACAAGAAGGAGCATGAAACACGTCAAAATCCCTAGTTATCAACTCCCTAAACTTAAGCTTTTGCGTGTCCTCAAGAAAAAAAAAATAAGACCCACCCCTTAAGGGAAAATCAAAGAATTTTCAGTTATCCTAAAGTAACATCAACTAGCATCAATTGAGACTAACAATTTCCCTCAATACAAATAAGTCATTAACAACATTTAACCTTTGAAAAACCATGGATCAACTGTGACACAAGAGCATCAAGAGTTGGCTCATTACATCAAAGAAGTCTCTCAATTACTTTGGTCATTGTGGAACCCAAAGTAACACATCCTCAACTATCCCTAAGCAAACCTCACCCTTTAGAATATTGGTACTCAAACCTAGGTTAATGGAAATTCACCCTTCTCTCTCAAGAAAAAGGTCACAAGTCCAGTTCTATGTACCTTATGCTTTCCCCTTATGTAAGTATCCACTAATGTAAGCTTGATTAAACTCAAGATCATATAGGGATTTTGTGGAGTCATTGTGAAGGCTTTTGGTTCAGGGTAGGAAATGTTTTGATCCAAGCGGGTTCCATCTTCCCTTAAGCACTTCTTTTGATTCATTTGGCACACATTCTCTTGACTCATTGAGTCATCTCACTTCTTTCTAAGGGGTTAGAGAGACACATTGTCACTCTTTCTTGTGCAATTCAAACCTTTTCTCCTTTTTTTCAACTTTCCCCACCTTTCTTTCTTTTGCTTTTCTTGAAACCCTTTTTATTCTTTTTCGCATTGAGCAATCTTATTTGTCTTTTTGCTTTTCTGTTTTTTTCATTGCCTTTCCTTTTCTTCATTTTTGTGCCTTTTACCACATTGTTTCCATCCTTGTCTCTCCCCTCAAACTTATACTTTCTCCATGTGCTAAAGGAAAGATCGAGTGCCAAGAGAGGCTATCTTATAGAACGGGGAAAAGGCTTGTATCATGATTCTTGAAAGAAAAAGGTCTAATGCTCAAAAGGGTTAACTAGGGATCATATTATTGGTAGGATATGGAATTTTTCAAACTATCATTTAGATCAAGGAGAGCCTATAATCACTGGTCAAGTGAAATTTCACTTAAGATTTTGCCTCAACAAATATTCAGGGCAAGTTCTAGACCAATGGCTCGGACTTGGACTCAGAATTCGATTTCTCACCACACAAGCTAAAGGATTGCTAAAGACTTAGAGTTGGGGGCTGACAACAATCTTAGATACGATTTAAGCACACAATGGTCCCCAAAAACCATTTGATGATTATCGATCAAGACGAGAGTCTTAAGATCACAACTTTTATTGTCTTAAACACAACATTTTGTCCTTGACCATGGGATCAAAGGAAAATGTTCTAGGCCCAAGTGAAGCTTTGGTTGAGGTAACCTTAATTACAAACTACTAAAAACAAAAAGAAAAATGAACTCAGACCCTTAAGAAGGTTGTCACTCCATCCATCATTAGGAAGAGTCACCCGGTTCACACAACACTCCACCTTTCGAAAGACCCGTGGCATTAAGAAAACCAAAGGCTTATTGAAAATGTCCAAAATGAAACAACAAGCTACGAACATAAATAAGAAGCCAAAAATGAATATTTTTTTGCAAAAATATAATGAATATATACAATAGGGGATTTGAATATACAGTAGGGGCTAAATATAAACAATGATGTAACTTTATATACAGACCGAAAGAAAGATAAAAAGTGAAATAAAATTACCTAAATATAAAATTATATACAGACCAAATGAAAATCAAGAAAGCATAAAATGTATCAATATATACAGTCATCCAAGAATTTAGGGCGCAACCCCTCAAATAAAAGAAGACATTGTCCCCAATGCCAACTAATTCAAATAAGCACCAAAAAGGTAAAGAAAAAGAATATAGAAGACTCCCTAAGTCGTTTCTGTCTGCATAGGATCATGGGTGGTACCTGTGTCCTCTATGTGCTCGGGAATCACAGACTGGATCCTGATGGTCTACTCCGCTACTACTGGGACCTAGGCCTGGACAGGATCTGGAACCGGTACATCCTGTGTCTAACTGGAGGAAGCCTCCGTTGGGTCCGCCAACTGGATGACGACATCATCTGTTGTAGGAATCTTCCTCCTCTTTGGAGGCGCTGTGACTGCTCTGGATGTAGCTTAGCTGCTGGAACTAGGTCCTCAAATAATAGGTCTAAAGGCAGCTGATTTGCCTTCAACTTGTCAACATCTGTCCGCAGCACCTTTACATACTCCTTTGAGGCCCGAGTCTTTCACAACTTCTTATGCTCATTAGCAAGCTCCTTCAAATCCTTGCTATGCGAATCAACTACCTTTGCCAATGCATCCTGAGTAGTGATGATTTTTTTTTGGTTCTCAAGAATTTCCTTCAAAGCATCCTCTACCGATTATGGGACCTGTGCTGGCTGAGGAGCCGACAGAGCTACAATAGTGGTGGTAAAGGTGGACAACTTGGATGAAGCAATATACATCTAGTTGTTGATACTCTGAAGCATCTGACTCAGTCGGCGAACAATAATAGGATGGTCCCAGGATGATGCGATCTCTGGGCCTACTGATGTGGAAGGGCCAGGAGGAATGGCTGAAGATGCGGAAGGTCCTGAGGCATCTTTGCAAAAGTGGAGGTAGGCTCAGCAGGGACCTCTACCATAACTGGCTCTTCAGATTGGCCATTTAGGGCAGAAGTAAGGGCTTTATAGTTCTTGTCCTTGGGGTTGTCATTCCCCTTCAAGCTATAGCAGGAGAATGGGGTTGTTGCCTTGACCCTGACATTGTAGGGCTTCATATCCACCTCCAAGTCCCGAAAGTATATAGTGAGGGTGCTAGGGAAAGGGTAGTTTCGATCATGCTCCGCTCCCACTAACAAGATAGCGCGGGACATCACGTTCCCCATATTTATGGGGTATCCCTGTGAGCACGTGATTTTTGCCCTAAACAATTTTATTCCAAAAGATCCAAATAAATAATTTCTTATTATTTTACTATTTTTGGTGGATTTTTGTTGAAATTGATATTAATTGTTGCATTTTAATTCATACTAAAGAATAAATATAAAAATACAAAAAAAAAATAGGTATATGCATTATGATTTAATTTCATAATTTTAGTATCAATCTATTTTTGGGAACAAATTAAAGAAAAAAAAAGAAGATAACATTTTTAGGGTTTTAGTTGGAATTATTATAAAATAGCTATTAAATAAATATTTAGAACAAGTGTTAGTTCAATTTCGGAGTTTAAAAAAATAAATAAGAAAAATACAAAAGGAAAATAAATACAAAATAAAAATTGGAAAAATACAAAAAATACAAAAGAAATAAAAAAAGAAAATAATAATACAAAAATACAATAAAAATACAAGGGAAAATATTGGTAAAAAATACAAAATGAAAAAATACAAAAGAAAGGGAAATGAAAACAACTGAGCCAAAAATCAGTAACCCAAAATAGTAGCGCATAAAAATGGAATATATCTAGAAATCAGATAAAAATAAATACAACAGTTGAGCGACCGTGCTAGAACCACGAAATTTGGGAGTGCCTAACACCTTCTCCCGGATTAACAGAATTCCTTAACCGAATTTCTGGTTCGCGGACTGTTAACAGAGTCATATTTCCTCGGTTCGGAATTCAATCGGTGACTTGGGACACCATTAATCTCTCAAGTGGTGACTCTAAATTTAAATAAATAAATTCCGTTCCGACTGTCCTTTAAGTGGAAAAACTCCTCCCTTTATTATATCCCTTACCGGGGTGTAGTAATTCGGTAAAAAAAGGATGTGTGACAGCTCTGGTGACTCTGCTGGGGAAATAAACCCAGAACTTTGGTTCAGGGTTTAAGAATTCAAGCTCAGTTAAAACTGTTGTATTTGTTTATATTTGATTTTCCTATATGTTTTTGATTAATTTGCTAAATGTTTACCGCTTTGATATTATTTGAACTGTATATAAATTGTGCCGAAAACCTTTCTCTTCTCACCTCCGGGGATGTGCTTACTGGTTGAGACTCCTTATTCTGTTAGTGTCAATACCTTTAATAAGAAAGAGGCCGGACAAGTTACTAAGCCGGATGACCTTTTGGTTCCCGGTACGTAGCCCCCTCCTCGACTCAAGTAGTCCGCTCGGGTACACAATCTAGAAAAAATAACCAGGTTTTGAACCTAGAAATAAGGACGTTTATTTGCATCACGTATGACTTAGGGGACTCAACACAGGGTTTGGGTCCATCTAGGACAGGTAACCAAATATGAAAAGACCATCATGATTACGTGTTGCATTTATTTGTCACGGACCATCATGCTGACCGGTTGAAAAAAAAAAGAAATGGAAAAAGAAATTTTTGGAAGTGAAAAGAAATTTTAGTAATTGTTTGATTCTTAGAAAAACTAACACCCAAATACCGACGAAACTCTGCCAAAATTTTGTAAAAGAATTTTTAATAAAATAATTTGTTTTGGGTTATTGAAAATAGAAATCATTATTTTGTTTTGAAAATATGTATAATTGTTTTTGTCAATAAAAAATAGAAAATTTTGTTTTCAAAAAATATTTGGATATTCAATTTTTGAAAAGTGGTTTGTTTTAAAAAATAGTGTGTTCGAACTACGTCAGTTTGATTCTCGTCTTTCGGGGCGTGATACGTAGGAAACCCTTAAAGGGTCCAACCGCATCTTTTGCAAAAATGGCCAAAATATGTCAAGTTTTAAATTTTGTCATAAATCGAGTGAGACCTTTTGTCAAAATAGCCGAATATTCCGAAAGGACGCCGGAAATCTGTTTATGCAAAGATGGTCACTTTTGAGTCAATATTAGCAGGCACAGCCTTAAAATCTTCTTTTGAAGTGCTGAAAGGCCGTATAGGCAAAAATTGGGCTTTATTTTTTTGAAATTAGTATTGCCTAAAAATATACATTGTCTTTTTCTTTTTAGGTCATAATAAGTGATTTAAATCACCTTAATAAATGTGTAGGATGAACACGATTTGAAATGAACCAATTTAAGCATGCATAAAATCCCTTTGGAGTTACGTCTGTAGTAGAATGATTTGGACGAAGAAGGGCAAAAGGAAGTCAATAAACACCTGAAGGGACTTACCGGTTTATTAGACATTACACCCTGAGGTGATATCATCAAGGCATTAATTACTTGTTGGGACCCAGCTCATAATGTATTTCATTTCTCGGACTTTGAGCTTACCCCGACCATAGAGGAAGTGGCATATTATATCGGAAAATATGAGGTTCCTCTGAGGCACAAATACCTGGTCGCTCCAAGAATCGTAGTTGTACATAGATTTCTGGACTCTTTGAAAATAACCAGAAATGTTCATAACCCAGATTTGGTAGACGGCTTCTGTACCCTAAAATTCATATATTAACGATATGGCTATATTGTGGGATTCAACAATCCAGAGAGCAAAATATGTAGTAAGAGAAATCGTCAGAAATGGGAAGAACATCGATGTTTTGCTTTTATGGTAGCTTTTCTGAGGTTGTTGGTATGCCCACGAAAGGATGGGAACAATGATATAAAGGTAGCCAGAGTTATTAGCACATTAATTACCCAGGATAAAAGTGCTCTAGCACCGATGATATTGGCTGATATTTTCTGTGCTCTTACGGCTTGCAAGGCTAGAGGAACTTTCTTTGAGGGGTGCAGTTTGCTATTACAAATGTGGATGATTGAGCATATATGTCATCATCCTCAATTCTTGAGTTACGCGTCTCCAGAGAAAACATGCATAGAAGAATTCCACACAAGAATTAAAGGAGTCAAATTGCCGTAAGGGTTCACGGGTTGGACAACATATTTTAGGTCCCTCACTGCTAGCCAAATTGAGTGGACATTCAGATGGTTACCCGTTGATGAAGTTGCATATATGCCGCCAGCCCGACCATATTTTCTTCTAATGGGGCTTAAAATTATTCAACCTTATGCTCCTTATCGGGTGTTGAGACAACTTGGGAGATGCCAAATAATACCCAAGGATGATGATTTTAGTTTACAAGTGGTCAAGATTGGCCTCGACGGCCAATTTCCTGAAGCTATAGTCCGTCAGATTTGGAGCGAATGTCAATATTTGGCGGCAAATACTTGTGTCCGAGATCGAGCTAAAGGAGAGGTATCACTCGACTATAAGGCTTGGTATAGAAGGGATCTTGCATTCGGACGGCCGGCCAAAAGGCCCCACCTTCAGGAGTTTCCTCAGTCATCACAAGAGCAATGGGTTTGGTTGGCCAAAGAAAATGAATATCGGGCAAAGATCAGCATGCTAGAAAAACAAGTCCAAGACCTCAAGTTTGAAAATAGTGTGCAAATAGCAGCCGACAAGGGTGAGAAAAAGCAATTAGCTAAAGAAAATGAGGCATTACCAGCTCAAATTTAGAAAATGAAGATAGCAACTGAAACTCCCGTCAGAAATACCCGAGATACAAAGTTGATAGACAATTTGCGGCAAAAAGTGAGTGATTACAGTTTTGACCTTGACAAAGCAGAAAAAGAACTAGCTGGGGTTCGGAAATAGTTGGCTAAAAATACAGAGGAACGGGCCCACATGATTCAACAACTAAAAGCAGATCATGATATTGAGGTTGCTAGATTGAGGAAAAAGATTATTACTACAGAGGTCAAAATGAGCAAACAAGCAAAAGAGTTTAGTATGGAAAGGGAACATTGCTATACAGCCTTAGCACAATTAGAAATGGATCTGCAACAACTTCAGGAGAAAAACCAACAAACTTTGGAGGCCCGGGCCGAACAAATTGGTAGGTTACTTCAGGAGAAAGGGATAATTAGTGAAAGAATCCTTGACATTGCTCATTAAATCACCCGGAAGTGCCAAATATGTGAGGATATGACCCAGATTACATTTTTTTTACCCAGTGATGATATTCGTGAAACAAATAATGGGTGACCTAGACCGACTCCAAAAGGGATTTGCATATAGGCCCGCGGCGAGACCGAATGATGTCCCGCGGGCACCAGGATCTTTAATGTATTCTTGAGTCTGTATTTCATTAAGTCAATCATTCGAGTCTGTATTTTTATTTATGCATTTCATTTCAAAAAGTTGTTTAGAGGGTAATAGTTTGGTTGTCATTTAGAGTCTGTCATTGTAATCAATGTGATGGCTATTAGTGAATTTGAAAATTTCTAAAAAGTTGCATTTATATTCTCTTGTTTTTCATTTCTTTAAACACACTCGTGATAGGCAATTTTATAGGATCAATAACAATCATACAAATATAAATCAAAAGGATGTTGAAAAAAAAATGATGAAAAAGGAAAAAGAATGAAAAAAATAGAAAGAGAAAAGCCATAGAAAAAATAATTGGCAGAGCAAAGAAAAAAAAAGCAAGAATAAAAGAGAAAGCCATAATTGAGAAAACCGGGATGATGCACGTGGCCGAGCAAAATTGTTTAAATGTATCTCTATTCCCAATGTGCGATTATTTGATTAATAATGACCTAACCATTAACGAGCGTTGTTGTTGTTGAGTCCAAAAAGGTGGTTTTAGTTAGCTGGCATTCTGGCAACTCAGCAGTACAATACCCGTTCCAAAGATACATCGAAAATGATTAGCCAAGAGATTGAAGCCACAATTGTTGACCCGGTTAGGGATGATGAAGCAGTGGATGTGAATGCTATGAAGGAGGAAATGTACAAGCTTAAGCAACAAATGGCCGAAATGTACCAGGCCTGGGAAAAAGGACAACCATTACCTACATATCCTGCCAATCCCGTCTATGTTCCTCCACCAACACAAGACCCTCCTACCATAAATTTCTCCCTGGCCTACCCTACATATCCACCATACTATGCAACAACTTCACAAACACCACCACCTCCTCCACCACCAAAACAGGTCCCACCACCACCTCCAGTTGCTCCTGTGTGTGTGGCTCCTCCACGGCCACATTACACAAGTCTACAAGTGAACCTCTGTTCCATACCCAAGACAACCACTAATATCCACCAGAACCAACCTTCAGACATCATGAGCCTTATCCTTACACTTCTCTCATTGACATATCCGAGGAAGAGAAAGCTCCAAAGAACCCCGAACAAGAAGAAATGATTTCTAAAGTGAAAAGTCTTGAACAGTGTTTCCGGAATATGCAGGGCCTCGGGGGACAAGTGAGTATGGCCTATAAAGATTTATGCCTATTTCCAGAAGTACAGTTGTCGGCAGGTTTTAAATTGCCGAAGTTCGATCTTTACGACGGTCATGGTGATCCTGTGGCGCATTTGAGAGGATTTTTCAGTAAAATTAGGGGTGCTGGTGGAAAGGACGAATTAATTTAGAGATTGTTGCCGATAGACTCTCCCTGACGAAGATTGAGAAGAAGCCTGGGGAGAGTTTCAGCCAGAGCCTTAGTGGATCTGCGTTAGAGTGGTACACGAGGCAGGATCACAATCGTTGGTTTACTTGGGATGATTTAGCCCAGGCCTTTGCCAATCACTTCCAAAATAATTTGGAGATTGTTCTCGATAGACTCTCCCTGACGAAGATTGAGAAGAAGCCTGGGAAGAGTTTCAGAGAATATGGATTCAGATGGAGAGAGCGGGTCACTCGAGTTAATCCACCCATGAAAGAGGGTGAAATGGTGGACTATTTCTTACAAGCTCTAGAGCCCACATATTATGGACATTGGGTGTCAACTGTTGGAAAGACATTCAATGAAGTTGTTAAAATGGGGAGTATGGTAGAAGAGGGCTTAAAGACTAATAAGATCATGAGCTACTCAACGATAAAGGCTACAACTCAGGCCATCCAGATGAGCTACTCCGAGATCGCTTCTGCGATCAAAAATTCCGCATATGCGTCCTCCCTAGACCGCTTCTACGGTCATATGTCCGCTTCTGTGGCCCCGCCTACGCGGTCAAAAATCTGCTTCTGTGGAATTCCCCTGGACCCTCTTGGACCGCTTTTGCGGCTAGCCAACCGCATATGCGAAACCACTTCTGCGGTCCTTTTTCCACAGATGCGGAAACAACAGAAGCAGAACTCTCAATTCAAGCAATAATTCAAATTCTCCCCGTTTAACCATACGAAATCACCCCGAGGCCCCCGAGACCTCAACCAAAAGCACAGACATGATCTAATACATTATTTATACTTGCTCGAATCATAAAAATGCTATCGCTAACATCAAAATCCTCATTTATCATCAAATCAAAGTCTAAATTTTCTGAAAACTTCCGAATTGCACATTCGATCAGAAACCCAACCAAACGATGTCTAAATGACATGAAATTTTTCACATATGTCCAAAATCACCTAACGGAGCTACTGGAACTGTGGGAATTCCATTCTGACCCACGGATCAAAATCTTACCTACCAACTGGAATTCGCCAAAATTCCAACTTCGCCAATATAGGCTAACTTCTTCACCGAACATCCAAAATTACTTCTGATTGCGCTCCTAAGCCTTAAATCATCTTACGGAGCTAACCGAACCATCAGAATTAAATTCTGAGCCCTCTAACTCATAAGTCAACATCCAGTTGACTTTTTCAACTTAAGTCTTCTTAAAAGAGACTAAGTGTCTCATTTCCTACCAAACTCTATCCGAATTACTTCAAATTCACCAAACACAGGTAATGAAACATATAGAAGCCTAAAATGGTGAAAACGGGGTGGAAATACCTGAGACGACGGGTCGGATTGTTACAATATCGAAGTTGTGTGTCGATTTGCTGTTAGACTGCCATTGGTGATCCTGTTTTCTACTGATTGCAAGTAGATTCTCATTAATTTACCTTTTATTTCCAGGTATCTCTTCTCATCCCATAATGATTGTGAAGCTGTAATGACAAGCCGAAGAAATGAAGTTATCGATTGATATTTGTTTACTTTTAAATTTTTACAATTAAGTCTGATGTATGTAGAATTTAGCTGAAAAATGTGTATTCAATCAGGAGTAGTCAAAAATATAATGAACTATATAAACCTGGACTGTTTGAACTTTATAATTTCATAGTTTACCACAGTAGAATAGTTTCATTTGAAACATGTTAATTAGTAGACAGTTGAATTAGTTTAATATTTGTTTAAAAGAATTCGAGTTCTATATCAGTTTTGATAGTTTGTTTTGGTTTTAGAATTCAGAATTTTATTGATAGTCGTTAGTTCGAGAAAATCAGAAGCATAATCATAGGAGCTTAATGGAGAATAGGAATTAGTATGATCGTAGTCACAACTCAAATAGAAGTCAACTGAAAAAATAAGTATGTATAATTCATTAAGCTTAGTTACGGGTAGCTCATTTCTAATCAACATCAAATTTCCAAAGATTATTTTATATTATGTCAACCACGAGTTCGTTGGATGAGATTTGGTCTCTTTGAACCATTAACGATGTGATCGTATAAGTCCTGCTTAGTTATTAGTTATGTTTAAATTAGGATACCAAAACAACTAGCTAATTAATTCACTAGCCTTTTGAGATTAGACTGATAAGTTAAATTTTAGTTTGCATTTTTTTTTCTCTGAGTAGGGTTATTAACGCTAGAAATTGATTATTGATAAGTATGTGGATTAATTAAACTACAAGCTGGACTAAACTTGGCCCAGTTGCATGAATATAGGTAAAGAATGGCTTGTAACTCACTTCATGTTTTCATAAAGTTGGCATTTTTTTGAGCTTAAAGTTTAGATTATATTTTGTTCAGTTTAAGGCCACAATTTTTCGGAAACGTATGAATAGTATGTAGAACATTGGAATAATGAAGTCAATTAGATTTTTCTATTTTTTTAGGACAAAACAAATAGAGAATGTAGTTTGCCTTAAGGTTGGCCTTTAAATAAAAGAGAAATGAGCCTCCCCGCATTAAATATACAATCGCGGGGCCCTCAAATAAATTGCTATATAAAATTTTAGAATTGGAAGGACCGTTTAGCGAATTTCATGGTCTTTTCACAAAGATAACATAGACGTAGATGCTTTAGGCGCGATTTGTAACAATATACTTTCTTAAGTATGGGTGTACATTTATGTGACCCAAAGCTAAATCTCAACGAAGTCGAAATGTATTAAAGGCCACAGGCGTACTGGTACGGTGTGGTCTGGAATACATTTTCACGACGTTGCAATTCTTGTAAAATTAAATAATAAATCGAAATATTAATAAATGCACATAAAAATGGAATATATCTAGAAACCAGATAAAAATAAATATAACAGTTGAGCGACCGTGCTAGAACTATAGAATTCGGGAGTACCTAACACCTTCTCCCGGATTAACAGAATTCCTTATCCGAATTTCTGGTTCGCGGACTGTTAACAGAGTCATATTTCCTCAGTTCAGGATTCAATCGGTGACTTGGGTCACCATTAATATCTCAAGTGGCGACTCTAAATTTAAATAAATAAATCTCGTTCCGACTGTCATTTAAGTGAAAAAACTCCTCCCTTTATTATATCCCTTCCCGGGGTGTAGTAATTCGGTAAAAAAAGGAGGTGTGACAATCCCGCCATAATCGAAGCAACCAATACAATCCATTGGAGAGGAAGGGTCTAGTTATGTCTATTAGGATTCAACCAGCTACAAACAAATATCTCCCAACCCTCGCCTCAAAGTTTAAGGTCATATGCAATATTTTTACCCCAGCTGTCAACCAATAAGGAATGGTACTTGGGATTGCCAGGTACTGAGCTAACCATGGACGGACCTCCTCACCCATCTCCAACTTTTCCATATATAAAGACTCGTCCTCCTCATTGAAGCTTAAGTATTCGTTTATGTATTTCCCTTCAAACAACACTGTCTTGTTACGAACCTTTGTCACTTTGGAGCCCTTTCGGATGTGGGCTACATTGCAGTAAAAATCCTTGACCATGTGTTCGTTGGCATCTATACATTTATCCATAAAGTGTTCCTGGCCCACTATAGTCCGAAATTGTCTTTGCACATTAGTGTTGTGGAGTAATAGATCTTTGTCAATGAAACTCTGCTCCGGTATAAACTTTCTTACCGGCCACCACTCGCTAAACGTGTGGTACACCACCTAGCTCACAAACCTATCCTCCCAAACATTGGGATTTCTAGTTTGGGAAATGCCTCCCACTTGAGGATCACCACCTTTAGCTATCTACTAATCCTCTTATACCTCCTTCTCAACTTTGTCTACACCTTCCCTGGATAATGAAGGTGTGGGGGAGGTGGAGTATTCCTCATTACCGGCTGCTGAGCTCTCAGACAACTCAGAAATGACATTAGCTGGTGCTTGGGTAGTGGGTAATGGTGGAGGGGTGTATCGTATTCTAGGTCTCTCCGGCTAGTCTTCCATGTATTCTGGCACGGATTCTGAAGAAATGTTCCGTGACAGTTGATACCCACAACCCGAGGAATGCGAAGCAGCTCTGTCTGCAGCTTTGATTAGTTTTCGGGTCCTTTTTATGTTTTCTCGAGCTTGGGGAGTGAGTTTGGTCATCTTCTTTCCTTTTCCCCCAGGAGGATTCACCTCTACCGGGTTGTTTTGATCATTTTCCTCTTCGTTGTATAACCATCACCTACAAACAAAATTCAAATAACTTGTTAGAATCAATGGGTTCAAAAAAAGAACAGTATTTTAGACGAATGATAATGTTGTAGGAGTGGCCAAGTGCGGACCGCACAAAATGGTAGTGCAGCTACATTGAGGCCACAACGGACCATACAAAGATGACTACGGTCCACATAGTTATGGGCTTCAAAAAACATAGCCTTTGAATCTTACCAGTGCGTCCGATACAAAATCAACCGCGGTTGCACAGGGGTCACCTTGGACCAAAAAAAAAAAAAAAAATCGCGGACCACAAAAAAAAACCGCAGTCCGCACAAAGGTGTGGATCAGAGTACCCACTCTTTATATCTAGGCAGTGCGAACCACACAAAATGTACCGCGAACGCACTGTTGCGACCAAAAACACTCACGCAAGTGCACGTGATCGTCAAGTAATAAAGTAGTGAGTAGAGTATCGTTCCCACGAAGACTTGAGATTAACTGTTGACTGGTATAAACTGAATTAACTTATCTATCCAAGAGGTTTTTCCACAAAATAGATGTATCAGAAATTTACTACCGATATTATCAAGCAATAATGTAACAAGAATAATTAACCAAACAACCAGCAAATTTTCGAGTAACAAGCAATAGGAGAGGATATTCCAGGGTCACTGGCTAACTAACAATCCTGCTGTGTTCTTGGCTTAAAACGACTAATTGATTTATCTTGATTGTTGATTGACTGGTTGATATTACTCATAAGAATCTGTCGAGTTCTTACTCGCCTATTCAAGCTAACTCAATGCCTATATATCTATGGAATTAAGATTAATAAGAATGTATTTACAATTCCTGTATTTCAACCAAGAAAGGCAATTCGGTATATGTCTATCCCAATTGCGAATCCGTTCCCTGAGGCCCAGGATCAAGAACTTGCTCTATTTAATCCTATTGCAATCTAAAGTTCCCACTTTCGAGTTCAACCAAAGATTCGTAGATAGTATTTCACTGTTAGCTACTCAGCAAAATAATTAAAATAAGAATTAAATAAATAACCCAATATAATAAATAACTTTGTCCAATTAAACTTCAAACAACAACATTCATGTTTCACCCATGACCCTAGAACAATGGTTTTTAGCCACTCATACTAGTGTTCAACACAATAGGGTTCAATTTCATCACAAATAGCAAAAATAAAGGGATGAAAAGAAGAACTTGATGGTCAAATCTCCTCCTTGCCTCTCTCCTCTCTATAACTTGTGCTATACTATGAAAAACTTGATAAATAATCCTTTGGCGAGCTTGACTTTACAGAGGTTAAGTGGGTTTTCCTCCAAATTTCCAATTTTGCCCATGAATAAACCTTCACGGAATTTGGAATAGTGCAGTCGCGCACCTGGGCGCGCATCTGACCGTGCTAGTTGGCCAATGTTCTGTTTAGGCCGCACTAAAATAAGCGTGGGCACGCACCTAGGTGCGACAACCCATGTCTTCAATTCTTTGATTTTTTTTCCTCTTCTTCGTGCATACTCAGCTCCGAGGGTTGTTCCTGCTCTAAAATAGTTCCAATCACTTCTCTAAAACATCACATAGGCTTCTCGCCCTGCAATATGTACAAATCAAAATTAGAGCCCAATTTTAATCAGCTAACCACATTCTGACATTGGAACATAATCAAGAGGGAGCATAAACAATTGATAAATTACCTAGATTTAGCCTATTATTAACACCCCCACACTTAATTCATTGTTAGTCCTCGAGCAATCACATTATACTTTCTAGAGTTTCCTTCACTCAACCATTTCTTTTAATGCATTACACCTAAAACAATTTCCATACATTGCGCCTAGCAGTGAACAATCCTAGCCTCAAAAGTTGACTCTCAAGTGCCATGCAATATTTATACTTCTTCAAAGTACTCTACATAGAAGACAAGACTTGCTCTTCCTTCACGAATCACATGCCCTCACACTCACAGTAAAGAGAATAAAATCAATCCATGCATTTGAATCTCATGCTCACATATATTAAAGAAAATCGCTTACCCTCACAAAAGAAGTCACATGCATGCAATTGGTACCATAAGCTTGCCCTTAATGTAAACCTCTACTAATGTAGGCTCACTCGGTCGAAAATTAATTAGGACTTTTTCATGGATGTAATGCGGGCTAAGAGATGGGTAGGATATATTTAGGAATAGTGACTAACCCTCATAAGGACTTTAACATATCACATCATCAACTTTAAGCAAAATTTCCTCAATCCACTTCACCTTCGCCAACAAATCACCCCAAAAATCAACCCTTCTTCTTTAAGCACTACATTAATTCATACCTACTAGCTGGAACAAGACAACAATTTTTGTTTTCATCTCTTCTTCTATATATTTTTTTTTCAGATTATTCTTTCCTTTTCCCTCTTATTTTTTTTTCAATTTTTACTAGTGGTGTATTAGTTTACAAAACAAGTGCACCTTTCTTTTCTTTTCATTGGTTCCACTTGAAAGCCACCCCTCACTTAAGTCCTTACTACTTTTTTTAGTGCTCATATAACAATTAAAGTCCTTTAAGAGGTAAAAGGATCAAAGCTATCAATTAAGAACAAAAAAGGATATAGGCTTGTAATGTGGGTGCCAAACAAATGTCTATAGGCTCAAAAGGGTTAACTAGGGGTGAATTTTATTTGTGATACGCAATTAAGCTCAAAAAGATCAAAGAAAGCCTAAAATCAATTTTCAAACCGAGCAACACCTCAAATTTCGCTTCAACTCACATACCGGGCAAGTTCTAGACACAAGTATAAAACACAGACTACTCAAAACCCCACCACACATGGCACATGACTCATTTCAGATCAACTCATCAAGATGCTCCATTACGAGCATTCAATTCAGTAACAAATATACAGATTAAAGCACTTTAGTGAGATTCAACAAACAAGACTAAGCGTCACACTCTAGGGTCTATTGTGTTCAAGTGTGTCAATTCCATGGGTTCTCTTTTGATTTTTTTTAGCTTGTAGCCCATTAACCTAATCTACAAATCAAAGAGAAACCAAAGTAAAAATAAAAAAACTACCTACACCCGGTTCAAGTTAAATATTTGAAAAAGAACCGTGGTCTATAGAAAATCCAAGGGGGAATTGCTACACTATCTAAGAAAAAATAAAAAATATTTTTGGTATTTTTTTCTAGACTAAATCCCCTCAAGAAAATTGTCCAAAGGATTCGTCATCAGGATTAGTTTTTTTTTTTCGGCTTAGTCCCTCAAAAACCCCACCGAAAGGGATCCGTCTTCGGGACGAGCCATTTATCTATTTTAAACTAATGATTCATACTTAACACTAAAACTATCAAAATCAAATAAAACAAAATAAAAGCAACATTCAAGTGATACAAATACACACATACAACGAAGTACCCCCACCCCATACTTAAAAATGAATACATGTCCCCATGGCTTAAAATATGAAAGAGCAGTGAGGTGAAAGGACTTGCCTAAAAGCTCACTCCTGATCGGAGACGGTGTCTCGGTTGATGTGGCCCGCCCGCCCCAACGCTCTCAGCCAGCCCATGAATTTCTTTTCCGAATTCTCTTGTCGGTCAGCTATCGCGTCTACTAGGGTGCATAAACCAACCATCTTCTGCTCCAAAGTAGTGAAACGGGACACCCGAGCGACTCTTGAAGAGGTTGTAGTACCAAATGGACTTGCAACCTTATCAGCACAAAACTTTCTCCTCAGCAACCTTCTCATCATCAGAATCATTAGAGCTACTTCTCGCCGCCTCCTCTACTACTTCCGGCTCCTTACCCATTGTCACCTTATCAGCACAAAACTTTCCCTCCTTTATGACCAACCTATCCATAGCTAGATTTTCGGATACCTGAGGAGCCCTGCATAGTTGAGTCACTAAGGAAATGAAAACATAACCCATACCTTTTTACTTGGATACGGATGAATATTTCTTCATGCATCACCTTCTCCACATCGAAGTCGTGACCATTCATAAAGCACCATATCATAGCAGCTCTGGGTCCATTGACCTCTGTTGTTTTGTGTGAAGGGATTAAACGTTTGTTTATGAGGTACAACCAGCACTTTCCTTCAAAGGTGAGTGCTGAAGAGTGGAATTTCTCCCCATAGTCCATCCAAACCACTTCTTTTCCAGGCACACAAATTGTCTCAAAGAATCGTGCCTATTTTTCGTTGTTGGGGTTGCGGCCGTACTCGTAGAAGTCATCATAAGCAGCTGGAGGTGGAGCTAGCTGGTAGGCCGTCCGAATTGCCTAAATAGTAGTAGTCACCACCCTTCGGCGCATCGTGACCACTCCATTAACATGATCCGGCACATTTTCATCGAACTCCCACACAATCATCGCATTACCCTCACTGGGCTCATTGTTAAAGGTTTGTAACCCTCGCCTTAATAACTCACTGTACATGTGCAGGCAGTGGCGTTGGATCTATCCGATGTGAATACCCCTTTCCAAAATTGGCTTTTTACGAGCCTTTTCTGCAAAGCGGTCTTGTGCCTTGGCTGAAACAAATTTTGTAGCATCAAAGTTACGTGCATATGCAGCCCTTCTTGACCTAGACGAACAAGCCTGGCTGCTCGATGAGGCCTCTATGGTGTGTCATTTCCTAGATGGAGTCATGATATCTCCAAAACGGGATACATTAGCTCAGGCCAATCAAAAACTTGTGACGCAATGCGGTTACTCAGACTTCACAGGCATATGTGATCACCAAATACATAATTACGTTCATTGGGGCCTTTCCACAAATACCTTGTGGGAATTAGACCTTCACAACTCTTTTTAAGCTTTTTAGAACACTAATCCTCCACATACACTCACCAAGATCACAAATCAGGTGGAATTCCACTCCACAATTATCACTCACCAATACTACAACATATTTCACTAATTTCTCTACACAAAGCCAAAGAACAATTACTACAACAATGGCATGAAACACAACAAAAATTATGAAAAATAAAAAGATAAGAAAAAGAAACTAGGTTTCATACCTTTAGTGGGAGATGATGGTATGTAGATAAACAAGATGGAGACGAAGATGGTTGAGCTTAGGCAGGGAGAAAATTGCAAGGTTTGGTGATGGAAGAAGGGTTTGGTGATGGAGGAAGGGTTTGGTGATGTTTGTTTGGGGGAAGTAGAAAATGGGGGTGTTATTTGTTTCTGTTCGATGGGGGAGTAATAGGAAGGGAGGGGGAAATTAAGACCTAACCAAAATAAAAGAAGAAAATAAAAAGAAAAACTTAAACTACAAAAGAAAACAGGCGACAATTTGACGGAACTAGCGTGCCCATATGCGTTGTCGACCTAGTTTTAGCGCGGCCAAGACAGAACCTGGAGAAATTAGCCACCCAGTTGCGCGATCGTGCTAGTTGCACATTCAGATGCACAGCCTAGGCAGAACTTATGCAATTTAGCGTGTCCAGTTGTGCAGGCGCGCACCTGGGCAAAATTTTTCTTTAATTTTTCACCTATTCTTACCCTATTCGATGGTCTTAGCACTTGCCCATTGTCACCTGCATTGGTTAGCACTTCCTAAAACACAAAATAAATAACTACTACTATCGTTAGGTTGCCTCCCAACCAACGCCTTATTTAATGTCGTGGCACGACGGTTACAATAATATAATTGGTTGCCTCCCATCCAGCGCTTGATTTAACATCGTGGCACGACTCAACACGTTATCAAGCATCCGTCAAGTCCATCGAGGTCATGTGACGTGCAATGTCAACACCCCAATAATGTTTTATCCTCCGACCATTTACCAAGAACGTACCGATTGAACTCATATCCCACAACTCAATTGCGCCTTGAGGCTTCACACTTACGACAACAAAAGGGCCTGACTAACGAGATTTAAGCTTTACGGGAAAAAACTTCAACCTCGAATTGAATAAAACAACTTCTTGCCCTGGCTCAAACTCTCGATGGTGGATGTGCTTGTCATGCCACCTTTTTGTCTTCTCTTTTTACAATTTGGCATTTTTGTATGCATGCAATCGAAATTTATCAAGCTCGTTGAGTTGCAGCAACCTCTTCTCACCAGCTAAGTCCCCATCCATATTCAGCTTTTTAATTGCCCAATAGGCCTTGTGTTCAAACTCGACGGGCAAGTGACATGCATTCCCATAAACAAATTTCTACGGAGAAGCACCTATGGGAGTTTTGTATGTAGTGCAATATGACCATAATGTGTCGTCTAGCTTCCTGGCCCAGTCCTTTGTATTTCCACTCACTGTCTTCTCAAGAATCTGCTTTACCTCTCTGTTTGACGCTTCCACTTGACCACTCGTCTAGGAGTGGTAGGTGGTGGACACCTTCTGCTTTACTCCATACTTTGCAATAACATTATTCAGCAATTTGTTGCAGAAGTGCGTTCCTCCATCACTCATTAACATTTTTGGAGTTCCAAAGCGTGTAAAGATGTTCTTCTTAACAAAGCTTACCACAACCTTTGCATCATTAGTGGGAAGAGAAATGCCCTCCACCAACTTGTAAAGATAGTCAACTACTACCAAGATGTATCTATGACCATTAGACTATGGAAACGGTCCCATGAAATCGATCCCCCACACATCAAAAAGCTCCACTACTAGAATGTTTTGCAGCGGAATCTCATGCATCTTTGCGATCGTTCCGCTTATTTGGCACCTCTCACACATTTTAACGAAGGCATGTGCATCCTTAAACAATTTTGGCCAATAGAAACCTGATTGTAGAACTTTCTGGGTGGTCCTATCACCACCATGGTGACCTCCAAATGGTGAAGCATGACAGTCATGAAGTATGGCATCCACCAACTCCTCAAGAACATATCTCCACACCATCACCTCCTCAAGAACATATCTCCGCACCAACTGATCTGCACGGAGCCTGCATAAGAATGGCTCATCCCACATGTAGAGACTCAAATCATGCAGGAATCTTCTTCTATTATCGGGTGTCAATTCTGGTGGCGTCACCCCACTTGCAATAAAATTCACATAATATGCATACCACGGGGCTGTGCTTGAAGCAATCGCCAATAACTGCTCATCAGGGAATGTTTCTTTGATTACACTTCGTTCATCTACATGATTTCAATTTTCTAATCTGGACAAGTGATCAGCTACTTGATTCTCTGTTCCTTTGCCATCTCGAATCTCTAAGTCAATCTCTTGCAAGAGGAGGACCCACTAAAATAGTCTTGGCTTGGCGTCTTTCTTCTCAAATAAATACGTGATAGCTGAATGATCTATGTAGACGATTACTTTGGTCCTACTAGATATGATCTGAACTTGTCAAACACCCACACCACTGCAAGCAACTCTTCTTCAGTAATTGTGTAATTCATCTGGGATGGATTCAGAGTTTTGCTCGCTTAGTAGATGGAGTGAATGATTTTATTTCTCCTTTTCCCTAACACAGCTCCAATAGCTATGTCACTCGCATCACACATCAACTCAAAGGGTTGCTCCCAATCCGGGGCAATGATAATTGGTGCAATCACAAGCTTTCCCTTCAGCTCCTCAAATGCTTTCAAACAGGCATCATCGAACATGAAGGATACATCTTTCTCGAGCAACCTACACAGGGGAGAGGAAATTTTCGAAAAATCATTAATGAAACGACGATAAAAACCTGCATGGCCCAAGAAACTGCGAATGCCTTTGACAGACGTTGGTGGGGGAAAATTTTCAATCGCTTCCACCATTGCCTTTTCCACCTGCAAACTATTTTTAGACACCTTGTAACCCAAAACTATACCTTCACGTACCATGAAATGGCACTTTTCCCAGTTTAGTAGTAAAGTTAATTTCTTCACACCTAGCAAACATATTATCTAGATTCATCAAGTAGTTATCAAAAGAACATCCAAACACAAAAAAATCATCCATGAATACTTCCACAAACCTCTCGACCATGTGAGTAAAAATAGCCATCATACACCTTGGAAAAGTCACAGGTGCATTACAAAGATCAAAGGGCATTCTCGTGAAAACATACGTGCCATAGGAGCACGTAAATGTGGTTTTCTCTTGGTCCTCTGGGGCTATAAAAATCTGATTCTACCCCGAGTAACCATCCAAGAAACCGTAGTACTCCTGGATAGCTAATCTATCAAGCATTTGTTCAATAAATGGGAGGGTAAATGGTCCTTCTGGGTGGCATTGTTCAACTTTCTATAATCAATTCAAATCCTCCACCGAGTGATAGTTCTTGTGGGAATCAAATCATTATTTTCATTAACTACTATAGTCATCCCCCCTTTCTTGGGTACGCATTGAATGGGGCTTACCCATTTGCTATTTGAGAAAGGAAATACAATACCTGCATCAAGCCACTTAATCACTTCTTTTCTTACCACCTCCTTCATGATTGGATTTAGTCAGCATTGTTGCTATACACTAGGCTTGTGTCCATCCTCCATGAGGATTTTGTGCATGCAAAAGGCTAGACTAATGCCCTTAATGTTAGACATCATCCACCCAATTGCTCGATTGTGCTCACGTATCACTCACAGCTTCTCTTCCTACAATTTAGACAAGTTAGAAGAAACAATAACAGGTAAAGTGTCAGAGTCACCCAAATACGCATATTGAAGGTACGAATAGAGAGGTTTAAGCTCCAGTTTTGGGGCTTCCTTAATGGATGACTTTGGAGGCGGTCCTTCTGGCTTATTCAAAGGCTTAAAGGGGTGTACCCCTTACATATACACACAAGATGTATCTAAGATGTGCATCATCTCCTCAACCTCATCATCACTCCCTAGGCTATCAAACAACATAAGTGCTTTCTCTAGAGAATCGTCAAGATATACACTTGGGTCATGAATTTGCTCATCAACCTCAACAACAGATATCGTTGAGAGCTCCTCATAGTGGCGTGGATGTTGGATTGCTTTTGTAGACCAATAAATTGAATACTCAATTGCCGGGATTTTGGTATAAATTGAACACTCCCTTGTCGGAATAATTGAGTTGTTAAATATATTCCCTCGTTGGGACTTTTGTATTTTTGATGTTACTCCCCTCACACCTGAGTTGCGAATGACATTGGGTGCGTTTTGTTGGCAAATATAGAGGATCGGGTTGCATGCCACAACGGTACTAAATGTTGAGGATCGGGTTGCATGCTGCAACGGTGTTAAATGTTGAGGATCGGGGTTGCACGCCGCAACGGATTAATTGTTGAGGATTTTGGTTGCACACCGCAACAGTGTTAAATGTTGAGGATCGGTGTTGCACGCCGTAACGGTATTGATTGTTGAGGATCGGGGTTGCACGCCCCAACGGTATTGATTGTTGAGGATCGGGGTTGCACGCCGCAACTATATTGATTGTTAAGGATCGGGTTGCACGCCGCAACGGTATTGATTGTTGAGGATCGGGGTTGCAAGCCGCAACAGTGATATATGTTGAGGATCAGGTTGCGCACCGCAACGGAGTATAGACTGTGTGTATTGTGTTCGTATGTAGAGACTTCCTATGTTTTCCTTATTAGTGTTATTGTTCAGTTTCATTTCTTTACGGATAATTTTCTATATTTTGAATGAAGTATTCCCCCAGCACATCCCTCCCCTTTTTACTGCTTAAATTGGTATATTTTCTGTTATTGCACATATATTTGTACAGGTTATTTGTGGTAGCTCCTGTCTAGCCTCATCACTACCTCGCTGGGGTAAGGCCAGGCACTTACCAGCACATGGGGTTGGTTGTGCTGATTCTACACGCTGCGCTCTTTTGCGCAGATATAGGTTTTGGGCAGCAGTAGCAGCAGTAGTTCGAGTTTTGGCATTCCGCTCAGCGAGACACCGAGGTAGCCTTGCAGGCGTCCGCGGGACCCGACATCTCCTCTATCTTTTTATTCTGTCTGTTATCTCATGTATTCGAGACAAACAGTTTATATTTCTTTCGAACGTTGTATTTAGTAAATTCTTAGCAGTTCGTGAGTAGTGACACCAGATGCTGGGTAGAGGTGTATTTTGAAATTTCCGCATTTCCGTTTGCATTTAAGTAAGTATGATAAGTCTTCCGCCTTAATTATTATTTCAGATTATTATAATTATTTAAATGAAAACAGTAGAAATGTTGTATTATTTGGCTTGCCTAGCTCCTACAGTAGGCGCCATCACGAATCCCGATGATGGAAAATCCGGGTCGTGACATAAAAGCCATTCCAATAATATAAAACTCATACAAAATACCGTCATATTTCACTTAGTTACAACCTCCAACCAGAGAACAAAAATTTTCATTGAAAATCCAAGACTAGTAATCACATAGCGCATGAAAATATAAATTAAAATTTGAGAATTTTTTTTGCAAAAAATATGCCAAACACTCCAATCAATATTCATTCAGAATGTCGAACAGAGGATTTTACTTTCTTACAAAATAATTTTGTCATCACACAATATCAGTTATACCGTGTAACACCGAGTCAATAAAATTCTACACCTCTATTATTGAAATTAATACAAAAATATATCTATTTACTAATAGCCAATGTGTAAACCTATTATATCACCAGTATTTAATCATAGAAACCATGGGATTCACCCCCACCACCATTGAATTAAAAATAAATTAAAATTATTAAAAAAAAAATCTACAAAATAGAAAGATATCCAAAACACAGTCCAAACGGCCTCAAAATGCCAAAAAAACACCATGATTCACTGTAAAAGTAGTGAGTTTTTCTCACCACTTTGTTTTCATTGGAACCACCAAATTTCAGCTCAATCCGAGTCTGTCAAGTTCGCTGACCTCTGAAAATACCGGCAAGTCGGTCAAAATCAGGTTTTGAATTTTTCTTGGGTTTACTAAAAAATATCCAAATCATCCCAATCAAATATCAATAAAAACAGATATCTCATTATTCCAATAATAATTCAAGTTTTTTGCATAGTTAATTCACAAAACAGAAGTGTAATTTTTCAAAAAATCACATATATATGTAATTCAAAAAACGTACATAAACACGATACTCTTGTTTCATGAAATACTTAGTTATCTAATTAGATGTGAGTGAGCTCTGATACCAATTGATGGATTATAATAAGCAGCGGAAGCAATCCCAATATCAAAATCACATGTAATCTAGATAACTAGTATAAACAGGATTTCACGGGTTATCTCTAAAAGCATGGACAAAGCTCCTCCATCAAGTGAGCCTCCAATTCCACAGCAATTCAATGAAATATCCATCACCCGCAAGATCACGATGTCTGAACGTTCCACGCTCTTATATTGTGTTACCCAAATAATATCCGAAAATAGCAATTTCGTGTGAGCGAAATTTCAAAGAAAACTCGGCTGAAAATTTTGGCAACCATGTTCTACTCGCTCTAGGTAGAAAACCTTATGTATTAGCACAAGTTTTAAGGATTAAACCCCTTTTTCAAAACGTGTTGGATTTTTTTTTTCCACTAGAAAAAGGATTCCTTTATTCGACATAATTTAATTAACAAGGCTCCAATTATGGAATTTCTAATTTTTGAACTTAATATCTACCATAATTAATTTTGAATTAGTCCACTAAAAATTCATAATTTCATTCCTTATTTAATTTTGAAATTTATCTATTAAATCTTATTTAACTCCTCATGTTAAGATTCAGATACTAATCAATTAAATTAAATAACTAACGATTTAATTTATTGATTATTTTCTTTAGATTTCTGCTTAACTTATTTCATGTGTCGAATACAAAATTCACCGGTCGGGTTTACACATGAAACCTTATAAGCTTTCATAAAGGTGTATCATCAATCTTTGAACCGAGACATAGTTTCCATCAACTAACTATTGCTTTGCCAATGTATATTATTATTATTATCTAATTTACCAGGCATATTGCCCACAAAAGAATCACGCCTTTTAATAAATAAAAACAATAATAATGTATACAGCTAATAGCAATTATATCAAGTTTAAGCGTACAAGTACATTTAATGGCTAGAGAGTTTATTTTATTAAGTCATTATAAAATACTTATTTCTACTTGGTCCATGCAATACATAAAAAATGTACTAGCACAAGAAGTCGAAATCAAACCATTCTCATAATCAAAATAAATTATATTTTATCTTGTGCTATAATCATCCATAATGGTTTGTCCAATTCCATCATTAGATTGTGAACTGCGTTATATTTATAAGAACCGATGATTTAATCTTCCATGTATAAGTTAAACACCATACACTAAATCATCTACTATATACACTACTAGAATTACTGTAAAAATCGACCAAAGATTAGCAACCAAATTTGGTCTATCAAGAAAAGCGACCAAAGTTGGTCGCCAAACTGCCGAAAATAATAAAACAAATATTTGAAATACTTTAGCGACCAAAGTTGGTCGCTATTTGGCCACAAATTTAGTCAAACTCTTGACCGGACTGGTCAGACTTGCTTGGTCAAAGATATACTGAGATTAGCGACCAATGTTGGTCGCTAAAGAGGGACCCCATAAATTTTTTAATAATTTTATTATTATTTTATAAAACTTATAAAATATAAATATATATATTTAAAACTTGCGACCAAAGTTGGTCGCTAACTGAAGGATAATTTGATAGCGACCAACATTGGTCGCTAAAATGGGACCCAGTTATAATATTTTAATAAATATATATGTATTTAAAAAATATATAAAATATAAATAAATATAATTAAAAATTTAGCGACCAAAGTTGGTCGCTTAATGAAATAGAGACCAACGTTGGTTGCCAAGGTGGGACCCAGTTCTAACATTTATCAATTTTTATTATTAATTTAAATATTATATAAAATATAAATAAATCTGATTAAAATTTAGTGACCAAATTTGGTCGCTAAACTAAATTCATGTACAGTTAGTGACCAACTTTAGTCACTAAATTAAATTCATTTACAGTTAGCGACCAAAGTTGGTCTCTATATGGTCAAAATTAAAAATCACTTTTGTATTTACTATGTAAATAATATAAATGTAAGTCGTTAATACTTTTGTAATACAAGGGATGAATAGTACTACGAAGCGGGCGTGTGTGTCTATATATATATATATATAGATATATATGTACTTACGTTATACTATGCACTAAGTATAAGTGTATTAGGTAATACTGTGTTGATTAAGCTTTTATATATATATATATATATATATATATATA